>CAJQZM010031505.1:0-24371 GCA_907164665.1 Colias nastes | reverse complement strand
ATGTTTACACAACAAACACCACTGACCTCTATAACTATAAGTTATAGAGGTCAGTGACCGTCAGTGACAAACACTATGGATACCTACGCTCGCGAATGCAAATTCGGTGATTTACTAATTATTGATACCTAGTCATTGAATTCGTTTTGAAATAGCCTGTACTTTGTAATTTTTAGTGTTATAGACATTTATAAAATGTGGTGCTCATTTTTTTGTAATAAATCATCCCGAACGCTATTGTATTTTCGTTGTTTTATTTCAAGTGAACACCTATACAATTTTGTCACGAGCCGCCTCTGGCCTCTGGGTGAAATAAACAAGTCAAATGATTTTTGTTCTAATTGTATTTTGGTAGTAGTTTGTTTAGAATTTACATTACCATTGTTTAATTTTTACCTACTATATTTTACTAAAAGTCGAGTGCGTCGAAATCGTAAATATCTTTTTCACCTTCCTGGTTTTTTTCCATAGTAAATAGTGTTTTAGATTTGTTGTTGTATGAATAATTATTCTTAGCATAATATTATATCATAGGTATATGCTACTTCAAATACATGTTTTGATAAAAAAAACAATAGTGTAATGTAATAAAATAAAACTGCGTTTTATTGTAATCAATTTTGACATTATTTATTTCCCAAAATTACAACAAAATAGTTTACGCCAACAAATATAACTTTTATTTTTATAACAATCCTACTTGTTTTACATTCACGCCATCTAGACTTAAATCTTTATCATTTTTGTATACGTCTGTGTGTGTAAACGACCCTGTATGCAATGACAGATGTTATAATGCATTTTTTTACCGAATTGGGTGGATTTTAAGGCAATGATATGACATATTTCAATAAAATATAATATTTAGTAACCGCCATGACTATTCCTACGACCTTAATCTTTTCCAATTACGCAAAAACTCAAATAAACTAGAAATGTAGAATTCAGCGCCATCTAGCGGGACATTGGCTGGGAACAGATCGTAGCAATCACCTTAATATATAACTGGCGAGATACAAGTACCTACATTGAAATTGTGATGAAATAAAAGAATGTGAAATTAAGTCATTTCAGAAAGATTATAAAAAATTAATAAATAAAAAAAGTTTTAAGATGAGTAAAAAATAAACAGAAATCACGATTGTATCAAATCTCCAATACCAAGAACTAGGTCATAAATATAGCTGTTATCTTGTATGTTAAATGAAATGTTAGTTATTTACCGCTAGAAGACACGGTTCAATCTTGAGTAGATTAAGTAACCAACATGAAATAGCACTCGATAATAGTAATTTAAGTAATTAAAATTTTAGTGTTTGTTTTCATTCCTAGAAATAATGTAACCATTAATTATAAGTCAATTATGAAAATGATATATGCCTTATCATTTTATACGTACTGTTTACAGTACATAATGGGTAGGTAATAAATTGAAATGGTAAAAAACAGGTATTCAAACTTTAAGGCAGTGCTCATTGCGCATCGTAATAAACAAAACATGATCGTGCGTACGCGCCTTCTTTTTAGGGCTGGCTCATTGTAGATGCAGCTTATATGATAGGAATAGTTTATTGAGTTTAATAGATATTATCGCGTAATAAATCACAATGATTTTCTAGATCAATTTGCATATCAATTCAAATTAATCTAGAAAAGCGAAAGACCGCTGCGCTAGGACGATAATTACATTATTTACTTTCTTAATAAATCCTAGATTTTTTTAAGTGAAACTTCTTTAGGCGCATTGAGAGTAAAATTTCAAGGTCGCGTCATGGCAATAATATAATCATTAATATCGTCACGTCGTGGAGTAAGGCGACGATTCTGTTATGTTTGAATTTTGCCAAAGAAGTTTCACTTCTGTGCTTGGCACAGACGTTCTTTTTTTAATTCATGATTTGCCAGCGAACATGAGAATTTTTTTAAATATAAATTACGTATACTATAAAAACAAGGTGTTAGCAGCCCTGAAGGTAACGGCTCGTAAAAGTGTGCCAGTGGCAACGCGTAACGGTGACGTTCAACTCGTCTTGCCGCCGCGGCCGTGTCATCGACACTCGATCGGGCTGATTTACATCTCGCTAAGGAATGTTTCTATTTTTGTATACTATGCCTAGGGCTGCCACTTCAAAAAAGTGGGATGACATTTTTATAGGACACAAAATTAAATTAATAAAAATTAATTTGTTAAGCTTATGCACGCGTTAATAATTGTACGTTAAATTGAAAAAAAAATTATGTGCACATCATTTAAAATAAGAATTTTAAGCAAAGATCTATAATTTATAAACAATACATAATCACAAAAGTTAATTATTTCTCACAGACAAAATTTACATATCTCCCGTATTACCACTTTTTATGAATCGAATTTTTAACGGCCTCGAAACACCTGTACACAATGAATTGTTCCATAATCGACTTCTTAGCATATCATTATGTCTACTTGTGCAATAATAAGCTGTTGGATTCTAAGCTTTATTGTCAAGGCTAGAAGACAACAATTATTTTAACCGGATAAAATAATAGGCTTAGAAACAATTTATATCCGAAACGCGTTTTACTGCTAAAGTAATAGTAACCCAGAGACCTTATAATGTTTGCAATGAAACCAGCGCTTCTTGTGGTTTAAAGTGGGTATGCTAAATAGAGAGAAGCTGTCATTCAAGATATCTTGTGTTTATTGCAGGAGGTTTAGAGATTGGAGATAAAATACTTGTAATAATGTTATTTATAATATGACGTTTCATTTTGTAATGATTAATGGTAATCTTGGGACAGATTGGGGAGCTTTTCTATGCCACCGACATTTTACGCATATTAATCTGATGTGATTTAGGATGTTTGTAAAAAATTTCTTCCAGTGATGTTTTTATATCAAGACCCGACACATGTTAATGTTGTGTATATATTTACCTACTTAGTGCAATTAAATTATTATATTACCGTATATACATTTAAAAATCCATAAAGTCAATTAAAATCTTGGTTTACTAAATAGTAACAAGTAACAACGTAACTAAAACTTGCTAACTTTTTTCTTCAATAACGAAGAAATAGAGTACCTATTAAGTACATACTATATTTGTATGTTCTAGGTAAGTTCTAATTTCTACAAAACAGAATTATTATCGTTATTCGTGACGTCATAAACCGTCCACCAAAACGAACTCGATCCTATCAGATCATCCATTTTATCCCTATTATATAAGGTAATAATGCTACGATCTGTGTCAGTATATCAAAGCCACCTGTCCCAAACACCTGACGCATCTACACACGCGCGATCGTACCGTTAGTTCGCTAACCAGTGATAAGCGAATGCCTATCATTTATTCCTGATGATTGTACTTTTTATTAGCAATCATTGATGTATTGTTGACTGCGTTGTTTGTTTTTTTAAATATGATTTTGAAAAAGCAATATGTATTTTTATTTCAATTAATGAAATCTATAGAATATAATATCTTGTTTTTCAAGCATATTCTATATCTATTATCTATACCAAATAGGGACATAAAAATACGTTATAAAACAAAAACTACCTAACATTTTAAATTTTAATTTAACATTTAAATTGCAATACTGGCAACAAACGAAAAATATGAATATTTAAAATTGAAACATTATGCACATGAGCGAGATGAACTTGAACTCTTAAGGCTGTCACAGTCGAAGCAACTTTCCGCGGGAGAGAGTCGTGGGAGTGAATGACAATGACTCTTCCGCTTTTTCGACTCCATTCACGGCTCATGTGAAGTAATTTCTCGACGAAGAAAGTAAAAGTGGGTCAGTAGAAGCGTTTTCGTGCGGAAATACGGCGCATAACATTATGGATTTTCTCGTAATACCTACTGATGACTAAAATTTTATTCACAACTGTTGCTTTGTACGATAATGCTAAAAAGTATAGTGAGACCAATTCTCAAAAACATCACATTTAGAGATCGTAAAAAGGTCATTCTAAATGATACTGTAGCAAACCGCTTTCCCCGTGAGTCTAGCATAAGATTTTATTGTTAAATGTATGATATTATCTAACGCCCGACGTGCATATATACCATAATACATTATTAATGAATCATTAACATACCACAAAAGGGGATTCCTTCGGGCGTCCAGCGTCCGTGATCATTGCAGATGCGTCTCGACGGGCCTAGCAGCTCGAAGCCTCTGTCACAGGTGTAGGTAACCACGGTGCCCTCGGTGTGCACCTCCTCCGAGAACGACACGGAGCAGTGCGCCGGCACTCCGGGGAAGCCGCATGATGATACGGCGTACACTGGAATTAAATGTCATTTATTAGTTTACTAGTCTCTCACAAATGTTAGTCATAAGATATAGATAGAACCAATTCTTTAAAATATTAAGCTAATTAAAAATAAATAATGATATATTTCATAGTCAATTCAGCAGACCCCTGTGACCTGTGCCTGTGACATTCTATTATTATCTATGACCATTGACAATACGAAAAAAGATGCTTCAAGCAAACTTAACATTGAAATCAATGTCATATTTTTTAAAACACAATGATAGGAAATGAATCGCACAATGTAGCTTTGATGGACAACACGCAGTATGGGGAAGAGGCGAGAGGCCCTCTACTGGCGTTGAGATTGATCACATTGATGATCATGGTGTCTTTGCTGACCCTACACTTGAGGTCGTTGAAGGTGTTCCGGTGGGAGCTGTCGGTGTCTGGAGGTCTGTTGGTCACGTACTGTATAGCTGCCTTGGGACTAGCCTTGTGTGCGGGCGCCACTCGCTGCGGCGGCAGTGCGTTGCAGGTATTAGACGTTCTAATGTGATTTTTATACTATAGTTACTAAATCTTAATATATATAAATCTCGTGTCACAATGTTTGTCCTCAATGGACTCCTAAACCACTTAACCGATTATAATAAAATTCGCACACCATGTGCAGTTCGATCCAACTTGAGAGATAGGATAGTTTAAACATGTAGGTACCACGGGCGAAGCCGGGGCGGACCGCTAGTATAATAAAAATTGTGGTATATGACAGATTACAAGTTAATTTCATATACCTAGGTAATATAATATAATAATGCGTGTGTTTGATTTCTTTGCGTTCACGATTTAATGTAATTTTCTAAACATATAAGATAGGTAATAAGCCGTCGTTTGGTAGGAAATACATACTGTCCTTCAACGAAAATTAGCAATACTTTTGCTATTTCTTCAAACACTTTACGGTTGACATTTTCGTACAAACCGGCTATCATTTTCAGACCTATTTGTGTGGCGTTGGGTCTGCATTGATGGCGATCAACGCAGCGGTGTTGTGGCAACGGTGGCGCTACGCGGGCGAGCTGACGCGAGTCGTGGCCGAGTTCCTAGTGGCCTTGGGAGTACCACTGCGACGACAGATTCTCACTAAAGTGATCCTTAGTTCAGCTGTTTCCTTTACGCTCTTACTGGATCTAGCGATTGTCCCGTTTTTAATCAAATTTCGAAATATGAATCAGACTAAACATGGCTAACGAATATACTCGACAGAAATATATTTTTCTAGTTTTTTTTTTTCAATTTCCACTACTTAACTATGCACTCATATTTTTTATCAAGTGGAGTTGCGCGCAATAGTTACAATTTTTAAACCAACTTAACGAACTGATTATTATCATAAATAATACAGTTATTAAATGTTATCTACCTATACATCTTATATCCTGCCGGCTGTTTCTGCTGAGCCCCACATTGGTCTCGTTTAACCCACCTCAAGTGACTAATGACGAACCGAAAAGGCAAGTGATTCAGATGAAAGTCGTGACAAAGAAAGGCATTGCATGACGAATTAGTTAACGCGTCATCAGCGTTCAGATTTCCGTGAAACCTCTCAAATTCGAAAAGATCAAAAATATACCGTGGTGATTAAAATTAGCGAAAGCGCGAACGGTCGCGGTGGTAATGACTTGCTCCGGGTTTTATAGCTTCGGCGTCTCTTAACAAGCGTTCAGATTTTATTTATTCCTATTAAATCCTGATCTAATTACTCGGTTTGATTATTGCGATGCCGGTATGCTGTAAGCAGAAGTTATCAATGTTCAATATAGTGCTAGTGTTTTCTATGGGTGTATGGATATTAATTATAAATTATACTGGGACTGAGTGAAAATATAAATGAGTTAAAATTTAAAAACATTTACGTCGACAAAATCACTGAAAATTTCCTATTTAAATCATAATTTACAACGATTCATACCAATACAATACAAGCGAAATGTTCTATTGAAAATACATAAGTAAACAGTTCTCGAAATGCTATTTGCTTATTTCTCACCTCAATATACATAAAGTGACAAAGGCTAGAACAATAAAGCTTAGTCACTTGGAAGCCGAGCTTTACAAGCTCCGGTCAGATGTTAGTGAAAGTTGACCGAATGCATGACTAAACAACATTGCTACAATGCAATGGGAATACCCATTGGTATTCTTCATTCTAGTATATTTATTGACTTAACTATAGATCTAAGGCTGAAAATGTTAGGCTAATTATAAGGATTCAAGAACTATTTATAATAGGTACTGTAACTTGTAAGTTTGTGAAGATTATTAATTAAGCGGGAAAAATTAAAAATGTATGTGGTGAATATTATAATTACAAAATATTTGAACAAATCTTTGACGAATATAACTTTGTCAATAAGGACTGTGTGAAATTAAAGAAACATCAGTCTTGCCTTTTAAACAATAAACACTATGAATGTTAACTACAATACTACATATAACCTTGTGTCGATTAAGAACATCCTGACTGTCAGTGATATGAAGTCGAAAGAAATGCAATAATGAGCGCTTATCTGTCACTAGAACGCAATTACTTAGACCAAGAAAGCGTGGTGACCCGCACGGCGCGCCTGCTACGAGCAGATTCAATTCAGACTATCTTACTAATAACTGCGAAACTGTGTGAAAATTTGTTACTTGCCTTCATCTACGCTTTGTATAGCACAAAGGCTATTATAGATATGTACGTAATAGAAGACATGGTGCATAGGCTATGAAATGTGTTACCTTTATAGTTTGGTAATGATAGATAGGTATTTATCAAAATTAATTATTCAATAATAAAATAGATAATCGCATGATTAATTATAAAGACAATCATGCAGCGTTACCACAATGATGAGTTTATAGTTTTAAAATAAACATACCACACAATAACAATTTACCCCTCTATAAATGCCGTCTAAAAGGATTTTGTTTGAACTGCGTATCGGTCGTTCACCTTTTATTGTTAACAACGTTAAAATCATGAGCGGTAAGAATTGAGTATACCAAGATAATATTATGTACCTACCTATTAACTTAGTATCTTTTTTTACACGCCCCTGCAGATAATCAAATTATTTTTGATTATCTGCAGGGCTGCTATAAACAAATTATTTTAAAATAAAATAAAAAATAAATAATCTATGAACATTTTATAGAAACTAGGTACACTGAATGTCACTTCTACTGGTTTCTATTGCTCATCATAGCTACATATAGTTGGATTTCTCTCCGTTACACTGTTACCACAAACTGTGTCACATACAATGTTAGTAAACGATTTCAGGCACCTGTTATCGCCGCAGTACAATGACCCACTATTTTTTAATTTAAATTTTTCACCTCGAGGTAGAAAGCTACGAACTTTAGCATTAAGCCTTTATTAATTGTGTGTCAGATCAATTTTATCTTGTTTTGTGATCATCGAAAAGATTAATGTACCTACATTGAAATTGGACAGTTTTGTTTGGCGCATTGAATAAATTAAAATATGTATATACGTGGGTGTTCTCGATTCTTGATTAAACATTATTATCATCGGGACGCGATGTTAGAAACACGTTTAGAGTGATAATTATTATGTTCCGTTAACAGAGTTGTTTTCGCATAGTTTTGGCAGGAGTTATCAGAAATTCCGTTGCTTACTGCTAACATTTTAATATAAATAAATGCCTATAAGTTGTAAATATGTAAATCGATTAAATTAACCTGATAAAAAGCATAGATAAAGTACTAATCTTTAATCTTTCATTATCTTAGCTATACTATAAATGATAGCGCATAATTAAATGTCTATGTGTTTGTAATAAATAGAATAAATACATCATTAGGCTGTGATAAATGATAAAGAACCGTATACGATATGTTATCTGTACGAATTCTACAAAAATATGTTAATATAACCTTCCTTTATCCTTAATATCGCCATACACAGTATCACAGACCCTTATTAATACTGGAAAACATTTCGATAGCGCGATTTAAGAGAGCTTAGTGACATCTAGTTTGTTTGCCTCAAATAATGTAAAGTCTTCCGTGATGCCAAAGCCTGGACACGAAGCGTCTTTTATTAAAAACTGAATTTTAATAACGGAATGTTATAAAATATACCCAGTGCCCCAGATGGAAATTAAAACTTTTTTAGGTAACTTAACGCCATTTATTTCATCTGATGTAAAATATATTGTAAGGTTCAGTGAGGGAAACACGTTATCCTAGCTGTTGCCCGCAGTTTCGCCCGCGTAGTCAAGAGCAAAACCCCATAAAGCCCAGATAAATGTCTAGCCTCCTTTCTATCTCCAAACACAAAAATTACTACGTGAATATTATATAAATATATATGCAATTATAATATACATTGAATTGTTTATAACCCCTCTTTAAACAAAATCACTAAAAACAAACCGAACCACAACAATAAGTTCATTATCATTCATTTGAACAGAACAACTAAAATTAACGATTAATTATATTAATTCAGCTATTTACGACTCAATCGAGTTATCATCGATGCTAATTCGTTTAATTTACATATCAAGCTCAGAACGGATACGAGGTGTTTGGTCGAGCGGGTCAAATGGCGACCCAGTTGTAAGGTTGGGCGGGAAAACGTGAACAAGTAATACCATGTAATATTATAGCTTCACGTAAACCACTGCCGTTGGTACAGAAACGGTCGTTGTGCGTGTGTTGTATTTACCGTAATTATAATATTTATGGCTTAAAGATAAGTTAAATAGACAAACCCTAATTCTTAAAAAAAGCTTAACTTAAGTATCAGAAACATTTTATACTTATTTAGCAATCACTTCGATTTCTGAATGCAACTATGTGATAAATCGTCTGATATATACGAACAACCTGTATCAAATCTTTAATCTTAGATGCATTAAACACCTCTGCACACTAGCCAATTATCCACTTACCAGACTTCGATAGTATTTTCCAATTATCAATACAAGACTTATAGTTATGCCACGCGAATTTCATCTATATATAATGAATAATAGAGATCATGGTAATAGGTGTGCACGTTTTTGCAACTCTGAGAAAGCGCTTTCTCGGATCACGCCTACTTAGTGTCATATTGCGTCAGTCCGTACCTTTTGTAGTTTTCTTGAGGAAAGTCATCAATTGAGATGGTGCTGTTTGTACATAATTAATAGATATGAAAGTGTGCTCGTTTGTCTGTCCTTACTGCAATTAAACTACGTAGATACTAATAATAGGTGAGATAACATAAAGAAAAAAGTAAATTATTATGAGGGCTGTATATGGAAGTCGTTAGGAAATAAAACTGGTAAAAACTTTAATTTATAACATTTTGTACATAACATGCACATTGCACACTGATATAAAAGTGAGCTACGCTATACGGCATACGCTCCATTGTAAAGATTGCTCCGTAATCCCATTTCATAGGTGATCTAGCGGACGACATTCTCTAACCGTTACCCACATCTTACAATGCGCAGTTACTTTACGTATAATCCAATTGCCTCCAATAAATGAAGTAATGTACGCCGTTTTTTATGTAAGACATAAAACTGAGATGATCATGCGAAAGTTGTAACGGTCTATCACAGGTTCAAATTCAAGGAAGTTAACAATATAATAGACGTCAGTTTGTCTCGTATTGTTTGACTTGTTCGTCATGTTTGTATATATTTCTATAATATATAAAGAAACTACTGAAAGTTATGATACTTTTATATATTTTAGAAATAAATATAAATTTATAAAGAATAGAAAAAATCATTTGAATGGCTTAAAACCAAAAATATCAAATCCATTGCAGAAATAATTTAAAAAATTCAAACTACTTGATATAATACTGAATTCTCCTCTACTCTTTAAAACACTATTAAATATATAAGGATCTAAACTTAACAACTATAACTTTCGTAAATATGTGCCTAGTCATGGATTCGTAATTTAAATATGTAATTGTATTTTAAAGTAATAGAACTTATTTCATGAATAATATTCTTAAAAATACTAAATATGACCCTATCGTATGCATTTATAAATTTGTATGGTCAGATAGTTAAATTAAATTTTATTGAAATTTTAAAATAAATATGAAATTTATAATATAAAAAACAAAAAAACATAACTTCAAAGTTCAGGCCCATTTTCGCAATTCTTAACATTATATTACATAGGTTAAATTACGATTTAATTATTGAATAATTAATCGAAGTTTAAAGTACTAAAGACATTTTTTAATGATAAAATCAAATAAATATTAATATTTTTTAGGCTTCCGTACCAAAGGGTAAAACGGGACCCTATTACTGAGACTTCGTTGTCTGTGTTTTATTAAATTCGTATATAGTACAAAGATAATAATGAATTAGTTCTTTCAATTTCATTACGTAAATCAAGTAACAATTCATTTGCTTCTATGCCCAGATCTATTAATTAAATAACTTTAAAACGTATGTAAAAAATAAAAATATAATAGCTACCAGAAAAAGACCACACCTGTTCGAGTCCCTGAAATGTTGATTTCCCAATACGTTCTTTGGAAAATGACTTTATTTACTTTCGTTTCTTAGCATCAGATAACACATTTTGTGTTTAGATATATATAAGAATTCAGTGTAGCTTAAAAGTTATACTTCTATACATATTTCTACACTATAATTATCTCCAATATTATAATATAGTTATTTACTATTTTTGTCTTTTAATTACAATGTTTTACGTATCAATATTAAAATAAAACAACGTATTCAATTCAAGATTGTCTTGGACACGGTTAAGTTGATCAAATTAACCGTTATCCACAACATATGGTCAATTAACACATACGTTGTAGACCACTGCACGCAACGAAACGATTGAGTACATTTGACATTACCTTTTTCTTCTGAATCATCATATTATATTATAAATATGAATTTTGATGAAAACTAGATAAAAAGTATAAACTAGCCATTATTCTGCATAGCACTAATGCACTTTCTATACCAATGTTTTCATAGGTCTATGGACTGGAAGATCCGATACGAAACATAAGACACTATAGGTAATATAGTACATTCAACTGATACCGTGTAATTTTAGTTTTACGTTATGCCTAAATGATAAATAAATAACTATATTATAATATTGGACAAAAATTATACCACAAAAGTTTGTCTAATTAGCGAGTAATCAAAACTTTCACCCCACTGGATAGATTCACTTTTACTTCTCAACTATAACAAAATGTGCATCTACTTGATATAAACAGACAACCCAAAAAGCTGATTTAAATATATGTATTAGCTAATTTTAATGACCCAAATATATATTGTGATCTACATTAACAAACCATGTTTACAAACATTTCACGTAACGAAAAAATGTAGTTTGAAACTAAAACTTTTTTACCAAAATGAAGTTAAAATTTAGAATACTACCTAGTCAATATTTATATTTATTAATCACTATATAATTTTCCACATAGGTAAGTAATTACTAATAACGATGTAAACAATGTATAACATTTTGTTTATTGTTATACCTATAATTGGCCGAAATTGTTAGGGTTCTGTACCGAAGGGTAAAACGCGACACTATTACTGAGACTTCGTTGTCTGTCTGTCTGTCTGTCTCCAGGCTTGTATCTCATAAACCGTGATAGCTAGAAAGCTGAAATTTTCACAAATGTGATGTATTTCCGTTGCCGCTATAACAACGAATACTAAAAATTAATAAAAATAAAATATTAAGGAGGGTCCTTATAGTACGGAACCCTTCGTGCGCAAGTCCGACACGCACTTGGCCGGTTTTATTTATATTTGGTTAACTATTTTGATAAGTTTACTATAATAGGAAACATACATCTTACTATGAATAATAGCAAACTGACTCAAACAAACAAACTGTTCAAACTCTAGCTTGGATGCGCCTGAGGGCACATTGTGTGGAAAAAACTTCTAAGCATGCCTCACGAATTGGGTCACGCACGCGTAAGAAGGTATCACGACTTCACAAACTATACATATTTTGAAGTACCTAAATAGACTAGAGTAGATAATTTTTGAAACAAAAAAAAATCGCAGTCGGATGAAACCCATTAGAAAAGGAGGGGAATATGATGAAAATAAAAGGAAAAATAAATTACGGTCAATCCGAGTTCGGGAAATGGGAGGGGGGAGCTTTTAAGAGAAAAAAATGGTTTCTCTCGATTTCCGACAAAACTACAAGTCATACGGAAAAAAGTTCAATGGCAAAGTTGTAGTTAATAAAAAGATCTACAACTTTTGTATTTACAATTTTTTCACATAACCTCAAAATTTAGGTGAAAAATTCAAAAAACCAAGTTTTTGGTTTTTTATTTTTATCTACTTCAAAATTTATTTTTTTTCTACGAAATTTGGTGGAAACTTACTTTATTATGTCCCAAATACACTGTAATTTATTTGATTGAAAATATTTATTTTTTCGCCTTATTTTGAATTAATACCAAAAAAACAACCTAATTTTCAATCGAAAAGTCACCCGTCAAAATATCAGCTTTTTTCAAAAACTTGGGGAGCCTTTTATTCATTGAAATCTTTACTTTCATATGGTGTAAAAAAAAATAAACATTACTATAGTAAATGTTCTCAGGAAATGCATACAAACAGTGTGAAAATGAGCTTTTACTAAATCAGGCACACTTCTCAAACTACCTGAAATGTTTTTATCGACATCATTTTGCTTTTGAATATGCTGCAAAATATTATACTTAGAACAGATAATTTTTTTTTTCTTTTGAAATATTACCGAAAAGCCGATACAAGAGAAGATATAGAGTTCGAGAAGTGTGCCTGATTTAGTAAAAGCTCATTATCACACTGTTTGTATGCATTTCCTGAGAACATTTACTATAATAATGTTTATTTTTTTTTACACCATATGAAAGTAGAGATTTCAATGAATAAAAGGCTTCCCAAGTTTTTGAAAAAAGCTGATATTTTGACGGGTGACTTTTCGATTAAAAATTAGGTTGTTTTTTTTTGGTATTAATTCAAAATAAGGCGAAAAAAAAAATATTTTCAATCAAATAAATTACAGTGTATTTGGGACATAATAAAGTAAGTTTCCACCAAATTTCGTAGAAAAAAAATAAATTTTGAAGTAGATAAAAATAAAAAACCAAAAACTTGGTTTTTTGAATTTTTCACCTAAATTTTGAGGTTATGTGAAAAAATTGTAAATACAAAAGTTGTAGATCTTTTTATTACCTACAACTTTGCCATTGAACTTTTTTCCGTAGGACTTGTAGTTTTGTCGGAAATCGAGAGAAACCATTTTTTTCTCTTAAAAGCTCCCCCCTCCCATTTCCCGAACTCGGATTGACCGTAATTTATTTTTCCTTTTATTTTCATCATATTCCCCTCCTTTTCTAATGGGTTTCATCCGACTGCGATTTTTTTGTACTTTTTATTATTTTTAAAGGGATCTACCCCAGTCTAAAATAGCAGAATACAGTAAAAAATTAGAAAAGTTTCACAGTATCAAGAAGTCTAAATTTAACTAAAATATAATATCCGTTTAGTTATTAATTGTGTTTTTAATAACAACAAATACTAAAAATTAAAAAAATATATAAAGGGGGAAGTCCCCATAGTACGGAACTCTTAATGCACGAGTCCGACTCGCACTTCGCCGGTTTTTTTATTATTATTCAGAGTAATAAAATAAACTCATCAAATAAAAATTGTTACCGAACCTTGATAAGTGTACAAAGTTTAAATTAAATCTGTCTGTTGAAGTGGGTCAAATTCGAGTCTAAAGCAGTCGGTTACATTACAAACGTACAGGTGAAGCTAATATATATATAAGCGTGTTGAAAACGATACAATTATTATCCAATAAACAAGGTAAAAAGGTAGAACTATTCCATTACCATAAACTCTGTGCATAAACTCCTTAATGTTAATTGTTAAACATCTATTTTAAAATCGCTTCAAAAATATTCAATTGTTACCTTCTTTAATATGTAAATGTAAATTGGAAGGTGTTGGAAGTGATGTTAATGACCTAATAACAACTTTGGCAACTTCCCTTAGAAATCTTACCTGATTTGTGAAACGACCTCAACGTATGAAGAAATGTTAAATAATAATTGCCTCAAAGATTCTTGTTAATAGATTACAATATGGTTAACAGTTAACACGTATTACTTTCAATAGCATAGGATTATAATTCGCTTCCAAGAAAATCTCGTATTTGATAACGTTTTTGTTTAAGATTATAATCAAATCATTTATCTACAATTATTAAAAAGCAGTTGTAATAAAATATGAAGGTGCCTATTGGGACTAAACGAGATAAGAATATTCTAAGAGCTCTAATCTTTTTATACTAATTAGGTATAAACGAAAATAAACACAGTGATCTACTTATAACCAGGTACATGTTTTTCTTTAAAATTTTTCTTTATGTTATGTAAAATAACGACTCTTTTCCTTTCTCAACTTCTATAAATACGAAAATAATACAAATATTTAAGTCACACATAAAAACAAAAGTTCAACTTTAGTATCGTTTCAGCTCGTAATAAGTAGTTCAAAGTTGGTACATTTTCAACAAAAAGTAACCATTTAATATCATCTAAATTGCTAGACAGTTTTTTTAAATATATGAAGTTAATGACGCAAAGGCTGCACGTATGTGGCCCAGGTCTCTCGTGAAGGAATGCAGCCTCATTGCCTAACTTTCACTTTATACCTTTTTATTGCTTTTTTCACACGTTTTTGTCACATTTAATCGCGTTAAATTTAGATGTCGTTAGGTTTTTTGCGATGTAAAAGTCTAAAGCGTAAATAAACAACGTAATACAGACGGTATTAAAAGTTAAAAGATTATAATAAAACTGTTTCATTGATTGAATAATGCACACAAAATTACTAACTAGTTGGTCTTAGCGTGATGATATATAGCCTAAAGCCTTCCTCGATAAACGGGCTATCCAACACCGAAATATTTTTTCAGATCAGACCAGTAGTTCTTGAGATTAGTGCGTTCAAATAAACAAACTCTTCAGCTTTATAATATTAGTATAGTTGGGCTTAAAACGGATTGTATTTACTCTAAGTATGTGCACTAATGTTATAGACTAACTCTTACTGTTTTTAAAAGGATGGACCAATATACAACATCGAAGCTAATTTACTAAAAGCAGGCACGACTGTAAAACTATTCCATAATGCATTTACACACATAAAAACTACATTCCTTGAACGTCAGAATGATTGCCGCACCCTACACAACTCATAATGCTACATTTTTTGTTACAACACAAGCTTAAGCGATTTTTTTCAACAAATTCTTAACAATAGGCCTGTATCATTTTGATGCATTCATCCTTCTTCTATAGTTTTAGAATATTGTACCGAATTAACACGAACAATTTGAAAAAATAAAAGCAATTCACTTTCACTCTGTAAATATAAACTTTAACGAAATATTATAATATGATAGATGTTACATAAAAATACTTTAAAAAATACTATAATAATATGATATAATATAATAACTATTATCTGTACTAAGAAAGAAATAAATAATTAATTCATGCACCAACTTAAAACTAAAAAGTACAAAAATAAGGTTAAAATAAAAAAAAGAAATAATAATAAATAATCAAAACTAAAATATTAGGCACTAGAGTAGTTGTTACAGAAAGGGAGCATGTGCTGCATCTGCAAACTGCAAAGCAGACACAGCGCTGATTTTCAGAGGTTCCCTTCAGGTGGCAGTTGGAGAACAGTTCTTAAATTTTTTTAAATGTATAAAACTTATAAAATATATGTATAAACAAAATAGTACGTGAATAAATATTATTATATAATACTTATAAATAAATAAATAAAAAGTAGTAACTATATAATTATATAATATAGCCGTATGAAAAGGCCTGTAATAGAAGCGAGGAGGTATAAAAATATATACTACTTATATACTATATACTACCTATATACTTTATACTACGCAGACAAAGCTGTTGGATGGTATATTTTCATGTGCATTTTATATTTTGTTTGCGAAACAAATAGTAGTAGTGCTATGTTCATTCATCACTACTAAGTTGTAAAGCTTGCAAAGGTATTGTCGTGAAGAAAACAAACATTTAATAAACGTTGTTAATAATTTATACTATAATTTATTACAGTAACATTTGAGCAAATAAACATGGTAGCAAAGCGGATGGGGACTAACTTCCGCTGCAGGGAGGGGAAGCCCAAAAACTTATAATCGTACAACACATGTCATTTTTAGGGTTCCGTACCAAAAAGGTAAAACAGGACCCTGTTACCGAGTCTTCGTTGTCTGTCTGTCTGTTGCCGCTATAACAACATTTAATAAAGAATACTAAAAATTAAAAAAAAAAAAAACATATTAAGGACCCCCATAGTACGGATAACGGAACCCTTCGTGCGCGAGTCCGACTCGCACTTGGCCGGTTTATTTAAAGAAAATTATCACACATTTCTTATAGTATACGAGGCACCTACTGAAAATCATGTACTCGATAATTTGATAGATAATATAATTAATCGAAGTAGAAGTATGAGAAATTTTTACTCGTAAATCTATTTGTTTTAAAAAATAATTGTAGCATTTTCACAATTACTTCTTATAAGAACTTTCAAATAAGTAGTCTGTATGTGTAAATGTAATCTGTATATGTAAACATATTTTCAGTTCAACCTATCATTAAATTAAATCGTGTAGAGGTACCTAATACCTACATATTTTAAAAATATGATCATACTAGCTTTCCGCCCGCGGCTTCGCCCGCGTTTTCAAAGAAAAACCAGCAAGGTTCCCGTTCCCGTGGGATTTCCGGGATAAAACCTATTCTATGTGTTAATCCAAGTTACCCTTTATATGTGTGCTAAATTTCATTGTACCTAATCGGTTCAGAAGTATTTGCGTGAAAGAATAACAAACACACACATACACATCCTCACAAACTTTCGCATTTATAATATGAGTACGATAGTACGATGGTAGAAATTAGAGGGACAAATATCTATTCAAAATGTTTATCTACTCAAATAAACATATATATCATGCACAATAATTAAATCACTGCATATCAATGCACATTATATTGTCAAGATTTAATTTATGTAAATTACATTATTTGGCCGATATTTTAAAATAAACGGATTAGACGTTAGATAATTCACGCATTACAAACGCATGTAGAATAGCCATTTGTACCAAGTCATAATCATCTTAGGTACTATGCAAGCGCATTAATATAATCTTTCCTACATTACACGTGTGTAAATAAAAACAAATTAGTGAAGCAGTAAGTGTATTGCCCGGCGATGCACGCGATGCAAACAGAATTAATTTTTCTATCTCGAAAGTCGAAATATAAAATATTATAATATGAGGGTATCTTTATATATTCCAACACGACACCTCGTGGTTAAGTATGTAAAGAATGTAAATTAATATTAACGTAAAACGCACAATAGATACAAAAATTCATAGTAAAAGCACAGATTACTACGTGTAAAAGCATAAATTTCAACAATACAGAGAGAAAATCGTCGTAGGTCTATAAGATTGCTCTGAAAGTGGATCATCTCAACGCGAGAATTTTTACGTAGTAATTAAATAAATCGTTACATACCTTGCAGTAGAACGAAGACAGCAGAAAAATATAGTCCATCCATGATCGGGCGTAGTTCACGTTAATTTCACACACGTGGTTCGTATCCGTTGAAAAGTAAGGTCATGGCGCGTGCAGTACTCTTGGAAGATCGTGTTCGACTGAGGTCTGTCTGTACGGGTCACGGTGCGCTGCGGAAGTGCGGACAAGTGCGCCGGCGCATCGCAGGTAGGACCACAGAGTAGAGTAGTACGGTAGGCAACGCAAGCCACAGAGTAAGCATACGCTGCAAACTTTCGCGTGCCCAATAATAAATTACAATCGCTCGCGTCGCATCACTCGCCCGTAGTACGTGTTATGCGTTACAATAATTATTGTCATCTACATAATATATCTGGCTATTGGGCCAGTGGGTGAATACATTAATTATATTTTATGATTGTAATTATGCGTGTCGTTTAAACATGTACAGAGTATTAAGTTAAATGTAAATATTTGTTCATGCTTTAAAACGTAAATAATGAAAAAATAATAATAAATAGAAAATAAAAGATAATTCTGATAATTGATCCTATGAACTTACCTTTTTATAAATTTCGTCTGTGTCCAAATCATTAGGTATCTGTATTTCTCGTAAGTAGTTATTAAATAATATTTCTTTTTATAATTATATGTTTAATGTAGTGCTTATATAATATTACTTGCGTGTTAAAATAATTTTATCCAATTTGTTAATTAATAAAATAATAAGCAATAGATTTTCGTACAAAACTTTGAATTGGTTTCATTTTTCATTTTCCGAACGAACGCAGTCATAATATCGTCACAAGAATAAAATTCTAATAAATTAGCACTCACCCGCATTTATTCTTTTATTTTTTAATGTCAATTTAAGTAACTTATTACATTATATTATTTTAGAATAAGTCAATTGTAAAGTTTTTTTGAATATAGTTCATACAGTAATACACACCCGTTGAACTCTTTTGAATGAAAAATACTAGATATCTTTCATTAATAGTGATGTTTAAATGTATTGTATGTATCTTTAAGTAGTAAGTAAGTATTTTCATGTGTTTTTTTATGATATAGAACAATTAAAATATTTAGAAACGTCATGCGATAAATATCACGAAATAATAGTGAAATTCCGGCCTTATACGAAACATTGAGGCCGTCATAGAACCGATAATGGTCTCACAGAACCAAAAATGATACGAATGCCCCACAAATAACTTTAACAAAGAGTCATTGAGTAAAAGTGGATGGATTAATTTTAGGTGTCGATTTCCTGTAGAGAAATAGACACTACTATTATTATGTGACTTCAAAGAGCGACCGAAAAAAAGGTTACGCATCCGTATTTACGATTAAAGAAGTCGGTTAAAAAATCATCGTAGCTTTTTATATTTTTTGTTACATACTAGCATTAGCTACTATTAAGTATTCTGAGCCAATACTAAAAATGCGAATATTTAAAGATGACTTTCAAGATAATTATATTTGCGCCATAACCATAACATGCCTTGATCAATAACTTAAAATGATCTAGATAGTAGAAGTAGAGAATAATCTGTAATATTCTAAGACTAAGACGAATTATATTATACATACAAGATAAGCGATGGATTTGGATTATTATGTATAGTTGTACTACTTACACTAAAACTATACATATAATAAAATGGTAGGAAAATCAAAACTGTTTTTGTTTGTCTGTTTGTCTGTATGTCCGGAATAAACTCAAAAACTACTTCATGGATTTACTTCAAATTTGGTACAGATAGGTCTACATGCAGATACCTAATGAAGGACATAGTTTTACCCCGGAAATCCCACGGGAACGGGAACTATGCGGGTTTTTCTTTGAAAGCTAGTAGGCTGTAGGGACGCAACTATTACGATTTGAGTAATTTGGAAGTTTTCAATTAATTAAGCAGGTTATCTCTGACATAAATGTACAAAATACATATAAAAGTATAGCAGAATAAGAATAACAATAATTATTCATATTTACGCGAGAAAGTTAGTTGGTTCACAGAGAATTTAAAAAGCAAATAATATTTCTAATACATGAAAAGTTATTTAAATAAATGTATATTATTTTTGTTATGGGATAAATAATAAGTTTAGCTTTCTTATTTATATATATGTATTGCGAAAGTGCGTTACATTTATATATAGTTCATAACTATAGAGTAAATAATAATCCATACTAAATATTATAAATGCGAAAGTAACTCTGTCTGTTACTCAATCACGCCTTAACTACTGAACCAATTTGCATGAAATTTGGTATAGAGATATTTTGATACCCGAAAAAGGACATATGCTACTTTTTACCCCGGGAAATAGGATAGGTTTTATCCCGGAAATCCCACGGGAATGGGAACTATGCGGGTTTTTCTTTGACTGCGCGGGCGAAGCTGCGGGTGGAAAGCTATAGTAGTGACATAAATCAACATCGTATAAAATTATTCTCAGTTTTGTAGCGTGTATAAAATGTAGTATGTTAATTAATTTTTTCTACACCTATAATTGATAAATATATTAGATACAATTACATAATTAGATAATGTCTTCCTATATATACCTAATGTTATGTGTATTTATTGTTGTGTGTTTCATAAATAAAATAAATAAATAGTTGAAGGCATACCTAATATACTATTCATTAATTTTAGTGTAGTTTAGGTTTGAATTAAAAACAGATGGACACGATGAACTTAAGTGGTTAAAAAATAAGCTTAAATATGTATTACAGTTAAAAGAAATCTGTTTCGTGATAGAATCAACTGAAAGTACGTTGATATTTCAGTCACTCAGCCAGTCCTTTGCGTTTTATATACCTAAATATTATTGAGATTATGTACATTACTCTTATTACATTACATAAAACAAGCATAAAATTAAGATGCATGTATATTTTAACATCTTGAGAAGCTAGGTTGTCTATCTTTTTGTGGTCTCTGATTTCTGTTTAGATTCAATAAGGGATCGGATATGGTAGGTACCGAACCTAGCTGTTAAAATTACTTACCGTTTAAAATTAATGTATGCTTTAGTAGAAGGTTGAATTTGCAAACAAATCAATTAAATAGTATAAAATCTTTTTTTTTTATTAATTCGACTAGCCTATAATCTAGATATCTAATAATATATTATGCGACCCTTAATCTGTACATAAAATAAAATTGCAGGGAATCAAAACTGTGCAGGGATATTTTTTTAAGGAATACTTGGGGCGTAAGCTACAATCTTGCTACAATCGATTATCAAAGCCAAAATAAAAAAAAAATTAGAATTTTTGTCTGTTTACCTGTATTAGGTATGTCTGGGCTAAACTCGAAAAATATTGAATGGATTTACTTCAAAAGGTGAAAGGTCATAGGATTCGATTTATCCCGTATGTCCTACGGGAACGGAAAATATGCGGGTTTTCCTTTGACTACGCGGGCGAAGCCGCTGGTGGAAAGCTAGTCTTAAATTTTTAAATATTGTTCATATCAAAATATCTTTAGATTTTGCCGACGTATGTATTATGTATTGTATTGTGCTGAAATTGTAATAATTAAACTCTATGGGTGTAAACTATGGGTGTAAATATACTTATTTTAAAAATATTACTCCTAATGTAACATGGTAACTTCATTGTACTTAAATTAATTTGCGCTCTAATTAACAGTCATTGAGCTAGTATTCGTCGTCAGTCCCTCGTGATATCAATATATATGCCTTAAATGGAACCGTACATGATTGCTCATGTATGACATTCCTCAAAAATTGAATAAAGTGTGCCTTCATAATGCCAGACAGTAGTGTCAGTGCCAATCCCAGTGCTCGCACACGGCAGCTATATCTTGTCGGAAAAAAATATTATTCGCGTGATATTACGAGGCATCTGATTTCAACATGTGCCCTCTAGAGTTGCCTCATGTAAATTATTTTGTGCACAAAACATTGTTACCTTTGACCTTATAGCGATTTACATAGATTTAACGCCATCTATTTTGGTCCAATGTAAAATATTTTGTAAGGTTCTAGGAGGGAAAATACTGTTTTCTTCCTTCGAATATAAATGTTTTTTACGATGTATTGGAAGTGTATGTGGGTGTATCAATTTTATTTTATGCTAGCTTTTAGCAGCACCGCAGCTTCGCCGACTCGCGGGCTGCGAGGTCAAAATATTTTTTATGGATATGAAACTTTAGTTCACCGCGGTAAAAAGTCCGCGGCAAAAATATCCTTACCCTTTCCAGCCCTAACTAAATGTATGCGATACCTAGGAACATTACTAATATTTATTGCATTGCATACTTTTTGTTTTTATAGGGCGCAATAACGTAAGAACTACAGATTTTTTTTAACCAATAAAAAGAATATACCCTAAGCCTGAACCAAATCCTTTAGTTTTTTTTTTCACCAACATATACCAAACCGCCCCTTAACTAACCCATTTATACAGACGCATGCTCTTAACATTCCTGCGCATCGTGAAAGGATACATACACGTGTCACTGGCCATAATCAACACGAAAATGGTTCGTCACAGATAATCTATAATGTCCTCACCAGCCTTCACGCCATACCAAACCCTAAAACTAAAGAACAAAGCATATTTTCATTCTGCAAATAAATATTTGACGAGAACGTATGGAATGTAGCTGTTTAATATCGTCAATTTAAGGTAGGCTAGCTTGCCAACTGCTAAGGCATGGCTAAGGTCCATAAACTCAATGGTTCTAATTTCTATGGGCATGGGCTGATAGCTGTGAAAGCTTATTTACCAGCCTATTAACCAAGTACAAGAAGAACAACTTGAATGCTTAAAATGTGTGATCCAGGTGTTGGTGAAAACTAATTACCGTACCTACTTCTCCAAAAACTTTAAAGGGTGAAGGATAAGTTAATAATCTAGAATCTAGATTATCAACGACATTACATATCACGAAAAATAATCAATAGATATAATAATAATCTATTTAGGTTTAATATATAAAATATGTTGAGTCGTTAAATTAAAGTTTACAATACACAATTAAAATCAAATCAAATCACACATACAAACATACATATTTGCAACCATGGACGTATAAAAAAAGACGGACGCCGTATTACGAACAAACAACGTGAAGCCACCATAGTAAGCTAGCGATCGTGTAAAGACAATAAACACGCACACACTCTCACCATAGTAAGCTAGTCGGCCGCCATTACGTCGTGAACTACCGACTGATTAACTGCGTCACTGTTTCACAAAAAATATTTAAAATGCCGTCCTGCGTGGTTAAATGGTGTCGCAACAGTACAATTTTAAATAACAAAACACAAGGGATTACATTCCACAGGGAAGCAAGTTATTTCTTTTATGTTTTAATGACAAAATTATTACGGCAAAATTTATAGAAAAAAATACAGCCGCCATTGTCATCAGGACAGCTGTTGCCATGGCAACATGGCACACACACATGGATGTTTCGCCGCCATTACTAGGCTTCACTCAATGTTTAGGCGATATACCGTCCGTCTTTTTTTATACGTCCATGTTTGCAACCTTGCGCAGGTATTGCAATACAGTGGATCATTATTATTATTGTACAATGTACACGTTATATTATTATAACAAAATATGAAAGTCTTTTACTTTATAGGCGAATATTATGGCCAGACAATTGTTTTTCTTTTTCTTTTTTGCAAAGTATTATGAATATTGTCCAATTTGGCGAGTACCTAGAATTTTGGGGGTTCTAACCCCCTTCGAACGAGATGCCTTTTCTTGCTTGTAATCGTTTAAGCATTTGCATGGCATTTGCAATAAATTTATTGACATAATATTTAGTTTGAAATAATACCTTTAATCAGCTCGATGAAGGTCATTCAGACGTTCTCACTTTTCATTATTTTCTCAAAGACCACTGCACTGAACACGCAGACCGCAATTCGTCCATGGTAGCGATTTTCTTAATAATTATTATTCCTTTTTTTTCACTCTTTTAACAAATAATTTTGGCGCCAACCGTTAATCCACAGATAACGATAACACTTAGAGCATGAAAGGCATGAAACCATTGCCTCTAATATTTAGAAAATTATACAAAAAATAGAACAATATTTTGATAAATGCTACAGCCAAAAACCTGATTATTATTAATTATTATTCAAAATATAAAACGCGCAATTTGCTAATTGCTTCAAAAATTTTTCTTGTAATGGAAGTTTGGAACCATAGATTATACACTAATACGGGAAATGGAACGTTCCCGTCAAATGTAGTTATAATGCGACCAAAACAAAGTGTCTCTCAAAAAGATTGAATCTGGTTAAGTTTATTGATTACTTCAACTTACATGTATAATTCTAACCTCCTGCGAAATTTTAGCTGAAAACATTATTTTGTTATAACAAAGTTGCAATGTAGACCAGGCTGTGCAATCTTAGAACATTTTACCGTGCAACTGGGCG
>CAJQZM010031504.1:0-33790 GCA_907164665.1 Colias nastes | reverse complement strand
GACTACAACGAATAGTGGAATACAAGAAATCAATATTTCTCAAATTTTAAACTGAACTCATTTCACAAATTTAGAACAGGTTAATTCGTATATATGCAGTTTTAAATCGACATTAGAAGCTTTTCCTCAAGATGGTGATATCGGCACTCAGGAACTCCTTGGACGTGTTATAACGCCCAGGCCACAGTATTACAAATTTTTCCTAAAATAGAGCAACGAATGTATTTTCGCATAGCAACGGAGGGGAACTCGCGGGGGTCAAGTGACGCGGGCCACGTACCACAAACATGCTTAGTTTGTGGTACCGAGCGCGAAAGAAAGTCATCGTGTTTTTAGTAAAGTTACTATGTAAACTAACGTAATTTAATACTTAGGTACATATTCTATAATGGTGTGCTCAAACTGTTAATCTACATTTAATTTACATTATTATTTGATACTAAGTAATGTGGAATTTAAATCACATTCATTCATATTTTCTTCAGATTTTAAGATTTTCTTATCAGAGTGTTCAATTTTAATTCAAAAATAAAGTGTCACGTAAAAAACGACCTAATCGCGGACGAAGTCGCGGGCAACAGCTAGTGAGCAAATAAAATTATGAATAATTTGGGTTTTAATATAAAGTTCCGTAACTTCGGACACAATTTATCGGATCTGTCCGTAACAGCAGCACTTTTACAATTATCTATACAAAAACTGGAGAAATGCAATATCAACGTGTCGAACAAAGATTTATTGAATCCCGCATCGCGATCATATTTCAATAGGAAGATTTTATTCAGTACTTGCCAGGTGCTGCGATACCGATATCGGAATCGTTATTAATTCCAACGTGTTTTCCTTTTGTTAAAAATATTGTTTACAGTCGGTTTAAAGGGTTCTTTTCATCTTTCAGTTTTGGAAGAAATGTGAGGAGATGGCGGAACAGGTCATCTTATGTTTTACATCAGAGTTAGGACTTTATTATAATACGAATAGTTTTGAAAATAGTACCTCTATAAAAGTAATATTTGAAAATACTTTAAAATAGAGATTTCATTTTAATTTATTTCAATCATTCTTTATAATTTTTGCACTTATTAAAAATTAAAAAAAAATTACACATAAATTAAAACAATATTTGAAATTCCCAATTCAAACTATGTTTAAAGCTAAAAAATAAAACTCTAAAGCCTAATCACAAATATTGTAAGTAATTACATAATCCGAGGTTACAAATAGCTCCACACTTTTACGATAAAATTATTTATTTTCCGAAAAGTTTGGAAGCAAACAAATGCTCGGCTTTAGATGCTGGAGACAAATTGCCACGAGATTAATTCAGCCTGTCGTCATCAATTTCAAACGATTTCCTCCCTTAATAGTAATTTAATCTGTACACGACTTTGTTTTAGCTTTACCTGTGCTTGTAATTTGGAATTTCATGGTAAATACGTTTTGTATTCACATTTTAAATACCTGTCTGAAAATGTGAGTATTTTGGATTATATAATAAAGTAATTCTTTATTCTTATCCTTTTTTCGTTATTTCTTTCTCTACTGGATTGTCTCTTCTGCCTACCTTTGGATATCGATTTATCGATTGGTCTTCGTTAACAATTATTAAAATGCGGTGTGTTAATTGCGAATGTCACATTGCTCGATCAAGGTCCATTTGTGTGAACTTAGTGATAGTAGTTTTAGTTTTTTTTTTATTTTTTTATTTCAAAGCACTAATATCTTGTTTGACTTGCTGCTCTTTTACGCACAATTTACAACTGTCAATAAGTTATGATGGTGTACACTACTATCGGTGGTTCCGAAAATATGCATTCTGGTCATCCTCCATTATTTTCAACATGTATCTATGTTAACATGTATATGTCGTGGCCATATCGTACATTTGCTCATTTCATGAAATGATTGGCCATTTCACGAAATGGTCGCATTTCGTGAAATGGCCAATTTAGTTTGGCCACATCATGATGTGGTTTGAGCAGATCAATGATAAGAAATCGTTTCACGATATGGCCAACTAAACGCGCGGTTTTTTCATGAAATGATCAAAATTATTTGATCATATCGTAAAATAGTTACATTAATCATTGGTAGAGGCGCTGCAAGCTCTGTGTTATGTGATAAGATGGCGGCCGCTGGCGAAAATTTAATTATTCGCAGTTAAAAACTTCATAATTCGTTTAATAACAATATGAAGAAAGTCATAGCAAAGAATTTACGACGAAGAGGTTCGAGTACTATGGAAAATGTGGATATCTTATATGTATTGAAGATTTTATTTAAGACACATTTTTTCTTTTAGGATATATATTTATATATCCTACTATATTATTATAATTGTTTGTTTTTTAAAAAGCGATCCGCTTCTGGAATTCGCCAGCCGCTGCCGCGGCACTAACTTAAATGACATTAAACAAGTTTTTAGAATATTCTGTATTTTTTTAATATTTTATGGACTCTTTATATTTTATACGATCTGGCCAAATGTGGATGACCAAATCGTGAAACGTTGACGATTTAACGATCTGATCAAACTATGTTGGCCATTTCATGAAATGCGGCCATTTCGTGAAATGATCGATCATATCATGAAATGAGCAAATCTACGATATGGCCACGACATATATATTGAAAAAGATTAATAGTAAAGAAAAAAAGGTAATGTTAAACAATTACTAGAACAAATTTAAGTTCTATTAACGAGGCGTCATGTAAAACTGTTGTCCCAAAACCGTTGCTAATAGCGATTAAAGCCTACTAGGTGCTAACTGTTTGTGCCCGAAAAAAGGGTCACTAATGTGAAAAGGTTCCCCGTTATGGTAACGCTTAGATAATGTGAAACCTTTTCCATTATATAATGTTACAAACAGTAGCTGTGGAATAAGGTTTTATTTTCAATTTAAACTCCGCGTGTTTAAAAAAACCTTGAATTATTTTTAGAAGAATATTTAAAAAATAAATACTCTGTGTTTTTGTTGTCAGAATATGTGTGTTTTAAGTAGGTGGTTTACCTCAACACTATATGGATAGTTGACATGATGATACAGATATTGTAATAAAATTCTGTGTTTTTGTCGATTAGGTACTTTCATGGTTCAAGAACCATGTAACACAGAAATACGACCAAATAGTATTTTACCAGCTATTTTATAAAAAAACAACAATCTCTCAAGCGCATAGAGAGAGAAATTAGTTCCAAAGTATATAAAAATTCCAGACAAAATCATAACTATACAACAAAAAAGAAAATATACGCTGATCGTCACAAAAACAATATTCTATCTAGTATAACATAAAAACGTATGCTAAATCGAAACCTGTTTCACATTACATCAAAGAAGGCAATTTAGCCACTCCTTTATACGCTCTTTTCTTGTAATAGACATATATCGCTCTCACAAATCCTCGTGGTAAAAAATATTGTGTCATTTACCACAATGAAAGCTTGTTTAAGGGTGGGATCGCATTTGTCAGTGATTCACATTAGGAGTTGGTTTTGGCCACACTTAGAATCGTGAGTTAAATGCTGAGAAATGGGCGCTATTATGCGATGTGCAAGACTCACAATATTTATTCTTATTATAATATAGTTTTGTGGATTTAGCTGAATAATACACACAGATAGAGGCAACAAGAAAGAGAGAAAATCTTGTCTTGCAACCACTCAAACTCGTGTTAGTACTTTGTAAGATATTTTTTTCATGATATGTACTTCAATATTACAGACGTTAAATAACATTATGATACATGGAATACAAACAATAGGCTAAGTTAATTTATGGTTGATCGATCGAACGATAAATAGTGTTTATTACATTCCGTATTTTTGCGATATTAAATTTCTATTATTATAACTTCCTTTTATGCTCGTATCACAAAATATTACTATAAAGCTGAAGAGTTTGTTTGTTTGTCTGCTTCAACGCGCTAATCTCAGGAACCACGGGTCCAATTTGATAAATGATTTCACTGTTAGATAGTCCCTTCATCGAGGCTATAATATATCATCACGCTAAGACCAGTAGGAGCGAAGCAAAGCGGGTAAAACAGCGGGGCACAGTTAGTATATATAAGCTAGTTGTAAAACATTTTACTCACATATTATTATAAATTATAGTTGCAAATAACACATGCTTTTAGTTTTGATAGTATGCAAGCGTAAACTATATAGTTTAATAGCGTACTTTGGCTCCATTAAGAGCATATTTTAAATTGTAATGTTACACGTGGCACTTAATGCGAGAATTATGATATTCATCCTAGTAACAGTGTATTTTGTTCATAATAACAAATAGATGGACTGTTGTTTGATAAGATGTTATTTCTCCGTATAAAATTAGTATAATCTTTAGAAATTAACAGTCTTTTTTCACACTTTCATTGATTTATTCAGCAACTAATAGGGCTTTAAGCAATCTTATCAAAGAGGATAAATTACTGGACCAATCAATTTACGATAACAGTAACTGCTCACAATATATTTTATAAGTTATATTGTATAGTTTTATGGATTTAGCGGAATAATAGACACAGATAGAGGCAAGAAGAAACAGAGAAAATCTTGTCTAACAATCTCTCAAACTCGTGTTAGTACTTTGAAGTTAATATTTGACGTCCTTTGTCGTAATTTCAAAGTAAATAGAAGGCTATTTACCCGAGTTATGGAGCCGCAGTACAATTTACTTGGAAACCTTAATATTCGTCAGTGCACTTTTAATTTTGTCCATTTAAGTAGTTCTGGGAAGTTTTGCTCATCTTTAAGTCCAGTTTCTAGAAAGAGAAATGGTAGGGTTGATCACGCTTTGGAATATGTGAAATATGTCTTGCGTTTATATATTTTACCCGAAAATTTAAGCTTAATGCTTAAATAATACATTTTACTGAAAACTTTGGTCTCAACTTTGGTTCATACATTGAATCAAAAGCCCAAGTAGCCTCAAAAAAGCTTGGTATACTGGCAAAGGTGAGGCAGTATTTCAGCCCGGGACAGTTGCTCCACCTCTATCAAGCACAGGTCCGTTCGTGCATGGAATACTGCTCTCACCTCTGGGATGGATCTGCCAAATACCAGCTGGAGACACTTGAGGCGATAGAGAGGCGTGCCAAGAGGCTAATAAACGACGATGAGCTAGTAGGCAAAAAACTCCAGAGCCTCGCCCACCGTCGCAGAGTGGCAAGTTTATCGGTTTTTTACCGGATACACTTTGGAGAGTGCGCTGCGGAATTGCACGACCTAATTCCACCATCCCCATTTTTCCATCGTTCGTCGAGGCGCACAGATTCTAGGCATCGCCACATGGTTGACGTTCCATGTACCCGGACAAAGCGGTTCGGATCGTCATTCTTTATTCGAACCGCTAGGGACTGGAACATGCTTCCTGAATCTGTGTTCCCCGACGAGTACAATTTGGAGGTCTTCAAGAGGAGAGTGAACAGGTACATTTTAGGGAAGCGCGCTCCATCTTAGGCCACATCTCAGCTTACCATCAGGCGAGATTGTGGCCAAGCGCTCCCCTATTGTACAATAAAAAAAAAAAAAAATTATGAGGATGATAAATTGTAATATTGTATTCGATTAAACAATCGAATTACATTCGTATGTGATTGGATTTACAGAAATAATTGTAGAGCTATCTGTAAAACATAAAATAATAAAATATTTTCTGATACAGAGACAGTTGTGTCCCTACCTAAGTATTTAATTTGTTTTTAATATTTGTAATGATAATATTACTTCTTAACTTTAGAGTGGAAGAAACATTTCTTCTTCCTTCTTTACCTTCGATTTCAGATTACTAAATCTCGGTATCTGCACAAATTTTACAGTTGAAACCTCGATTTTTCAACAAAACCTGCCACAGTACACTGCAAACCGTCTAAAACGTAGCAAACATGAAAGATGCAAGTACAGTGTTTCCGTTTCGTTGGCAGAGCTGTATTCCCAGTTTTGTATAAAAGCTGCAAGCAAGCGTACAGTAATCGTAAATGGGCTTACAGATTGATAACATATGAACGACGTAAATGTTTTAGATTTAGAACTTGGAGTTGAACTCAGGTAATACATCTGAAATATTTATTTCTGCTATAAATGAATAATTAAAATTATTTTTAAACATTCACATATTTAGGACACAAAATAAATTTATTTGAATACTTTACTATGTACTACAATTAAGTATACCATAAAAAATGTGTGCGTGTACTAGGGTACACACGTAAGAAGTGAAACTTCTTTATGACCTTATTTTTCAAAAAATAATTTACTAGGTATATGCAACTTTACAGAAATACGTCAATCACGCGTGGTAGGGATAAAAACAAGATGGCGCGTAACGGAAAAATGTCACGCGTAACGAAAAAATGTTACACTAAATTTTTTCCAACCCCGATAAAGAAGTTTCACTTCAAAAAATAAATTCCTGGAGATACAAAATTACACAAAAGGCGGCCTTATCGCCTGACAACCTTTAAATTACACGACAAATATGTCATGTTATTTGTGGTAATGTTACCACATTGCCTTAATTTTTTCGCTTTAGCTTATATCATGGGACAACAACCTGCCATTCCTTGTTAAGTAATAACAAATCGGGACGCTAATCGATTCTTCCCGTTTCACAAAGTGTTGGAACACTCGCTACGTATGTTGGAAAGTGCAGAATATAATTCAATAGTTCCCACATGGCGCTACTTAGGTGTTTGTGTGGTGTAAAATGTAAGAAATAGCGTGTAGGATTATCACTAACTATTGTGTGTGTGTGTGAATGCTAGTGTGACCCGCGGTCAACCTCGTATGTTACCTGGGTAAAAATAATTAGGTATATTCTATAGAATAACCTATCTGCAAATTCAGACTATCGCACTCCATCTCTGTACCAATTTCTGGATAAATATTCAAATCAAATCAAATCAAATCAAATCAAATCATTTATTCATCATAAATACAATTAAATACATAATCATTATCTTAATTAATTAATCCTATAAAAAATTATACAAGGATATTATAATAGAACCTGTTGATTAAGATATGAACTGCAGGCCTACACTAAGACAGCTTGTATCGTAGGCCTGCAACCCTTCCTAATTGCAAATAAAGTAAGTACTCATTATATTATAATAGGTATTAAAAATTATCTGTTATTATCAATTAAAATTACTTATACATAAAAAATTATATTAAGATTAAATTTACATTTTTATTTATTAATTTATAAACTAAATGAAATCTGCGCCTATATTAACGCCTTTATTTATAAGTGTTAACTATGTGTGAATGTGTGTGTGTGTGTGTATGCGTGCGTGCATGTGTGTGTGTATGCGTGCGTGCATGTGTGTGTGTGTGTGTATGTGTGTGTGCGATTTGTGACAAGACTGAGAAAATAAAATAAAATGGTTCAGACTATAACTTTAAGCATTTGCTCAATTGCTTCATAATCATACTCAATCAACCAATTTCGTATGGCACTGTTGGCATCTCTTCTGGACATCGAAGGCAGAGCTGCAATATTTTTGGCCATTCTGTTGTATATGAGAGGTCCAAGAAATGCTTGCTGGCGTTGAGCAAGTTTAGTGCTTGTTTTAGGATGAGAGAAGACTTTATCTTTCCTTCTTTTACCTATAGGGTTAGAACTGATTAATCGGTGCTGATTTAAGAGAATTTTTTGAATAAAGAGTTGTCTTACAGTTAGTACCCGACATTCAGCGAATAACTCTGATGTACCAAAATAAAAAGGCTTGGAAATAGCGACTTTCAATACCGCTCTTTGAGCCCGTTCCAGAATTAACATATTGGTACTTGGAGCACCTCCCCAAGAACTGCAGCAGTAAGTTAGTAGTGGCTTACAGAGTGCATTGTAGACTTTAAGTATTAGGTCACGATCTGCAACTTCCCGGAGATTTTTAAAAACATAAATGAGCTTTCGAATTCTCTTACTTAGATACTCAATGTGAGGTTTCCAGCAGAATCTGCTGTCAAGGATAATGCCTAAGTACTTGATGGAGGTGACGCGTTCCAGTTCAGGACATGCACAGGAAGAAATTTGGCAGCTCAGATGTGCTTTCAATGAAATTGAAACTCAGGACGATTACGCGTTTGGGAGAAAAGTATATACTTGGTCTTTGCTATATTAAGGGAGAGCTTATTATTCTGAAGCCAAGTAATTACCAGTTTTAATCCTTCCTCAGCATTTGACTGAGCCTCCTGCCAACTGTTCCCAGTGAAAATTAGAGCTGTGTCGTCAGCATAGGAGAAAATTTTACCTTGCTTCAAGGAGATGTTAAAGAGGTCATTTACGTAGACCAGAAAGAGACTCGGGCCGAGTACACTGCCTTGAGGTACACCATAGCTAACTTCCCGTTTTTCACTGATATAGTCACCAATTATAGTTTTTTGTTTCCTGTTTGTCAGATAATCTTTAAATAGAGACAGTGCATTTTCCCTGATACCTACTTTCTCTAGTTTATCAACAAGGGCGGGTATGGAAACCGTATCGAAGGCCTTTGCTAAGTCAAGAAAAACTCTAACTACTTTTTTTCGTTTGTCCAAGTTATCAGCAATGTATTCAGAGATATTAGATACTGCATTTTCAGTTGATCGGCCCTCCCTAAAACCATATTGCGATGAAGATAGAATTTGGTATTTTTCAAGAAAACTCATTAGTCGTTTGTTTATTACTTTTTCAAGCACTTTAGATAACACTGGAAGAATAGAGATGGGTCTGTAGTTTTCGACACTATCGCTGCACCCACCCTTATGAATAGGAACAATTATTGAAGTTTTAAAAGCATCAGGGAAAATCCCTGTCGTAATACTTCGGTTGCAAATGTGAGTTATGACGTATGAATATTATATAGATCTGATATTGTATTTTTTAAGAGTAATAAAAATTCATAATATTATGTAATATTATGATTACGACAATATTTTTAAAAATGAATTAGCTCTTCGCTCATAATATGTTAGTGGTCGCTACATGGAAAAATTAGTTAGTATAATGTGCCAATCGCAAGTCTGTAACACTCTGTAATCTATATCTCCAACGTTTAAAATCCAAATTTCATAAATATCCGCTAAGCTGTTTTAGCGTGAAAGAGTAACAAGATTCAAAACTTTCACAGTTTAATTAGCAATAAGTTGTATACGCAACTAATCCACTTACTGCCGAGTGATGAAATTATGAAAATTAATATAAATTAAAGTAATTAATTAGCTTATTGAATATCCATTTAGCAAAGTAGCATCATTTATAATAACCTCTAATCATATTAATTATTATTACCTAATGAAAGTGCAATTGCAATTTGAAATCTTTATAAATTAAGAAGAGAAGATTTTATTTGATTTATGTGTGTTATTGATAAAAACTCAAAAACTATACTGTATAAAATATGGTAGATATATTTTTATCTCGATTCAACCCGCGAGGTCGCGCCCAAAATTTTTAAAGGTTTTCATATTATTAGTTAATATATTGTGTTATTTGTTATAACAATCAGATAAGTTATAAAATAACATATTTAATATAAAAATAATTACTATCAAATAAAAAAATGTCGAGTAGGTACCTACAAAATGTAGAAATAAATAATACTGAAGCAATTTCTTAAGCAAGTCCAGCTGAAATATTTATTACTTATATAAAGTACCTAAAGATGTTTTACTTCAACTAGCAATAATATCTTTTGACTTGTACACTCCCTGATCCCGTATCGTCAATCCTTCAAGTATCAGACAGCTTAAGTCGTGACGGCAGCGATTTTACAACGATTGAAAAGGTAATGGAGTGGGGCTTTGGGATCACATATTTGGATAGATATAATAAGAAATTATGCAGTTTAAAATTGAGGTGGGAATCCCTTTGAAACTGACCTATAGGGATACGAAATTGCATCATCAACTATGCCATTTTTTGAAGAGGTTTAAAATATCACATTGGAATGGGATATTTTATTTTATGTAGGTACATTTATTTTCATAGGATCAACGTCTATTGTCTTCGTATTTATGTAAATTTCAGATGAAAGGAAATTAAGTTAAAAATCTATATACTGGTAAAAAAGCTACAAAACTACTAAGTTATATCAACATTCTTCGGTAGATTTGATATGAAATTGTAACAAACATTGACATTTCTAATATTACAAAAGCTATATTAAGAATTGTTATTTGTGAAAACGGCGTTATTGAGGGAATATAATAGACTATAGGCATGGCGTAAGCCTATTATTATCTTGTCATTTTAAAACAAGTCTCTACCCTTTGTTTTGAACCAGTATGATAAATATCTATTTATATAATAAAGCAGAAATTTCTCTTTGCCCTTTGTTTTGTCTTGAAAATAGAAATGAACTTACTTTTTGCAGACATTTATTGAAACTTGATTTAGCAAACAAACGTTTAAATTTAAACAAATTTCTTCATCTAATTTAAAAGCTTTTGTTCATGTAAATATAATAGGCGAATTATATTTATAATTAGATTATGTTGAAAAAAATTATGTTAGATAATATGACAAGTGTTTAATCTATACTTATAATAAATCTGTAGAGAGGCCAATTCTGTACATGAAATATATTTAAAAAAAACCTATGAACGGGTGATAAGGGATCGCTACTGATGCCAAAAATGCAATCAGTAAAATTTTTGTCTGTCTGTCTGTCTGTCTGTCTGTCTGTCTGTCTGTATATTCGTTATAGAAACAAAAACTACACGACGGATTTTAACGAAATTTGGCACAATTATTCTTCATACTCCTGGGCAGGTTATAGTATACTTTTTATTACGCTACGATCAATATGAGCAGAGCAGTGAAGGGAAATATTGGGAAAACGGGAGAAGTTACACCATTTTTTAAGCTTCCGTCGCGTGTGCAGCCTTAATAGTTAAAGCTACATAGAAATCATGTACGACACAAATGTTCTTAAATTATTATTATTATATAAAAATAAATTCCTAGACAGCATATGTCTATCTTTTAAAATTGACTCACAATAACACGTGAAACTTCAATAGCTTAGCAATTCGGAGCTTTCTGATTATATTTGTCTACTCTTACGTTTACAACACTCTCAGTCATCCCTAATTAAAAAAAGTTAACATTATTACCTATTCAATAAAAAAGAATCATGTAAATCGGTGTAGAAACACCAAAGTTATACGTGAAATACGCTATAAGTCATCGCGCGTGAATACAGAATCATGCCATAAGGATTATTTTTGTGTATCAGTTGCCGCGTTCGACGCGCTTCGCGGTAATAATATACTAATATTATAAAAGATTATAAAGAGGAAAGGTTTGTAATTATGTATGTATGTATGGTTTTCACGCATAAACTACTGGACCGATTTCAAAAATTCTTTCACAATTAGAAAGATTCACTGAGCAACATAGGTTAGGTTTTATCCAGGAAATCCCACGGGAACGGGAACTATGCGGGTTTTTCTTTGAAAACGCGGGCGAAGCCGCAGGCGGAAAGCTAGTATTTAAATAAGATCATAATATAGATAATATAAGGCTATCCATTCTGTACAAAAATCATTAACCTTAACATATTTAAAACGTTAAAAGATTATTCTATGAATAAAAACCAAAACAGATAGCCTATTATACGGATAAAAACATACAATTATATAAGTGCAGTTAAATTAGACAAATTATAATGAAAAGCAAAATGACGGCCTCAATTAGCAGGAAACGTCTAACATAATTCAGCGTTAAATAACACCACATCGAATACAAATTTAAACGGTGAATTTTTCAAAAACTCAATCTTTTATTCACATGTTATTCTGCGGTTTAACTCGCATAAAAGTTTTTTGTTATTTCAATGTTTTAAATGTAAAGCTTCGCTTTGCGGTTGTTAAACTGACAAGTACGTCAACTGTGGCGGTATTTTGTTTAAATGTATGTATTTATTCATATAAAAATTGGTTCAACCCCGCTCTTGTTATTTAATTAGTACAAGATTTCTCTGTTTACAGTAGGTTAGGTAAATAAATCAGCACTGTTTTGTTTGTTAGCGTCGCACATGCTGAAATATGCCAAAATTTCGTGGAAACTTTGCGTTGAGTGTAAAATGATTCGGGTTAAAATTGTGAAAATAGTGATGTGCTGCAAAATGTAGGATAGTGGTTTCGCAATTTTGGTCAGAATTCATTTACATATTTTTATATCATTGATATTATTACAATTTGGTTTGAAAATGTTCAAAGCAAATGTTTTAAATGACTATTGTAATTAATTCGATTTCTTTTTTGTACATATTCTAATGTTGTAGAATATTGTGGAATTCTTATGTATTTCTTTTCAATAATGACTTATATCTTCATTCTCATCATATTCTTACTAGCTTTCCACCCGCGGTTTCGCCTGCGTTTTCAAAGAACAAACCCGTATAGTTCCCGTTCCCGTGAGAATTCCGGGATAAAACCTACCCTATGGTTTAATCCAACCCTCTTTATTATGTGTGCTAAATTTCATTGTAACCGGTTCAGTAGTACATATTTGCATGAAAGAGTAACAAATATACACATACACATCCATCCTCACAAACTTTCGCATTTATAATATTAGTAGGATTGACAGATTATCATACAGAAATAACTGTTCAACAATGTGTATTAAATTAAAGTTTTCAAGCCAAAGCCAGTAACCAAGCATCTAATAAAATCAATATGCAAACAAAATACGTAGAAACACTTTCTTTATCCGCATTATGTAAATTCCAAAAATATCTCGAAACAAAAGCATCCAATGGTATAAAACCTACAACAGTCTAATACAAATACAATTTTGGCATACGACTTTAAATTGCGAAACCCACCCAGCTTTCTGATAAAATAGCTGTGAAATTCCTAGATAACGTTACATAACGTCTTGTGAAAACCCGAATAGTTTTCTACAAAACAATGAGCAAACATGACCCGAAAATACATGGAAAAGAAAGATTTATCCAAACAAATGTTTCACTTCACTAAACAAATAGCAATTTCAACGTTTACTTTTTGAAGTTATTTCAGATGAATATTTGGATTAAAATTTAAGCTAAACGCAAAAGTTCCTCTTTTATAGATTCTTTCGCGAGTATTGTCTTTTAAAAGATTAAAGGAAATAAATGTGAATTGATACTGAGCAGAGGTTTTCTTCCATTTTATGTTAAATAAATAAAAATGAATAGTTATTTAGTTATATAATATATTAAATATGTTTAGAAGATTATTAGTACTACGCAATACAACACGCTTTTAATGCATCAACTACTCGTGCGTTTATATAGGTACTTTTTATTATAGAAAGATATATGAAATGTCAAGGACTCCAATATTTAATACTAGTTTCCGTTGCCAGATAAAAAGTAGCTTATTTGTTATTCCAGCCATAATCTATCCGTATACCAAATTCCAGGCAAATCCATTGAGAACCTTTTTCGTGAAAGTACAGCAAATATCGTCATATCCGTACAATTTGCAGATTTATAATACACTAGCCGCTCGTTCCGGTTTCCCCTGCTTATATTAGAGGAAAACTAAACAGCCTATGCTACTCGAGAACTATGTAGTTTTCTACACAGCCGCAGGCAAAAACTTTTAACACACATTCATTGATGTTTAAAAGTAGCCTGTGTTTAACATTGCGTTTTCATTTAATTCCAAATTTCCTCACTATCAGTGCAGAGTTTTAGCCATAACAGCGTAATAGACATACAAATTTACACTTATAATCTTAGTATGAATAGTGAATAGATGCTTAATGAAAACATGATACAGCGTGTGGTCTAATCGAAATACATTCTCCAATTTCAGATACTGTTATCACATAGCACAAAGCGAAACACACACATGTATATTATATAGTTCTATATCAAGTGCACAGAAACAAACCTGTTACTGTACATTAACTAAATTGGCCAGACTAGACCCGCTTACAGCCGCAGCGTTTCAAATAATGATGTGCTTCCGTTAGTACAGGTGAAGCTTAGTTGCCATCTCAGAACGTTATTTTGGGACACCATTTATATGAATTATACGTGCATATACTTGTTATAATTATGTTCGGGATGTAGTCGTAGTTTCTACAAGATAGAGTATGTTTTAGTACAGATTGCCCGTGGAATATTTTCGTTTACTTTTCAATAGCCGGTACTTCGAGCTTTCTGCTGATCATTACCTACCTAATAGGGAAATACTCATAGGTATAAATGTATATTTGTGGAAATCAATTTATAAAATGGCAAAAAAATATCTCAGTAAGTAAATTATTTTCTAAAATTAATTTATAACAAATAGTAGGTATTTATACTGTCAATAGATAAATTTATATTAAGAAACTTGAGATCTATGTTAACAGAAATATATTGTTTACTCAAATATACCCTATTTTATAAAAAAAACAATAATAATAGCCATGACATAATAACTATGATATGTAATGAAGTTTAAAAGAAAACCTAGATCTATTCTTCTTTACCACACAGATAACTTTCTGTTATTCTACCCCGCATTAATACATTTTCTATCCAATTCGATAATACCCCAGTTCCAACATTCCAACAAATAAAAATCATACTCAGAATAGAATGGAACGGAACGGAGAAATCCCGTCCTTAACACGACAAGTCTTATTTAAATAAAAATTTAATTAGACGAGTGCCGCGTGCAAGCGAATTGCAAATAAAGCCGAGTCGCGTAACGTCAGCAACAAACATGTAGACTTTAATTGTATTTATAGCTAGTACGGTGCACATACAAAGTTTTGTATTTTATTTATAATTTTATTATAGCTAAAATTCAATTGAAATAAGTGAGTAACATAAAAATGTTATGTAAAAATTTAAACTACGGTCAATCTTCTAATACCTTTCGATATTAATAATTGTTCCTATAATATTCTTACATTTATTTAGTAATTATCATCTGTTTGCATCGATTTAATATTTTAAATTCAATCAAAGAGAAATAAGTGACAACACCGAACTTTGTTATATAATGGTCTGATGGAAATAATACTTACTGGTTTTTAGAATCAATTTTAAATATTAAGCGTAAATTTTTAAGAAAACACTTTTAGGGGCCGATTTAATTTGAACGTAAAAATGAAATGATTTTCCTCAAAAATATCGGGATGGGTCGGATAATTTTCGGCACAAATTTGAGCAGAATTACTACCTAAACAGAAGGGAAAATTGATATAACATTACCAACTCGTATAGAAATGGCTTTTAGAAAGGCTTTTATTATCAATCTATATTTACAGTTTACGAAATAACTGTAAAGCACATTTATAACACGCCTGTATGTTTGTATGTAACCGAGCGCCTTTAGACTCGATGTAAACCCACTTTTAACGGAAAGATTAAATTCAAACTTTGTACTTTTATCAACTATAGGTAACGATACAATAATTTCTAGAGTTTAATTGAATTGTTCAGTTTTTTTTAAACCATTCTAATTAAACATATGGATACCGTAAAAGCGTATAGACAGACAGGCAGACTTCAAACATTAGTATAGAGACATTATTTATTCTTCTGAATACCTCGGTATCAAAATATTAGTCCGTAACGTTATCTCGCTGAAGGAAATTATACGCATTATACAAAATGATCCTTGTTTACATAATTGTAATGCTAATCCCACTGAGAGGTACAAAAGAGGTGTTTTTACATTTACATAAACATTTCGAACACTTCTTGACATGGCTTAAAGATGTTAATTTATTACCTGAGCTTATCTTTTATATTATACTAGCTAAGCTCCGCGGTTTCACCCGCGTGGCTCCGCTCCTGTTGGTTTTAGCGTGATGATATATAGCCTATAGCCTTCCTCGATAAATGGACTATCTAACACCGAAAGAATTTTTCAAATCGGACCAGTAGTTTCTGAGATAAGCGCGTTCAAACAAACAAACTCTTCACCTTTATAATATTAGTATGATTTAGTGTTCCACTTGAATTCTACGTGAGAGAATTATTATGGTAAGGACAAAGGTCAAGGAAAACTAATAAATTATTAATTTATTCTATGGCTGTTCTTAATTCAAACATACGATGTTTTTCTATGAAGTCTTTGGTAATTTTTTACTTTTGATCTGAAGTTGATGACCTTATTTCCTAAAAAACTTTTTTCGATACTCCATACTGCATTTTCACCTCCATACTCTTTTCTGTAATATCGATCCCAATTTCCTTAAGACATCTCCACGTCATAAAAGCTTTAATTCCAAAAACCCACAAACGAGCTACTATAAAACAGAACGGCATCACTTAAGAAATTAAAATTTTAAGCGCATTTGACGTACAAATTTTCCTTTCGAAAACCCAATTGCGGGCTTTTTGTTTAAAACCCCAACTTAACCAAGTTTATTAGAAACTTATACATCTGACCCTCTACTTTGAGTTTCGTTCAAGTTGGTAATATTATTACCTGAAAGTTGGTACACTATACATTGTAACTGATAGCCAATTTTAACTCTGATTATGCTCTGATTAAATACAAAACTTTAATGGGCAAGTAATAGACTAAGATCGGTAATATCTATTAGAAAATAAGGAATTTATTATAAAGTTTTTCTGCTTGTTGATAATATACTTTACATTGATCGATAAATTGTTTATAACAATAAAAATATAATCATCAAATGTAAAATCTTTCTGTAATTATGTACCTACCCTTATTTATAGTGAGTCAAGTCGTGAACAACGGATTGAAATCAAATCTTATTATAAGATGAGAAACTACTTTCTAGCTCAGATTACTAAAGTTCATGATAATATTTTCTCAGTCTTGTTATTATAAAGGCGTGTATACAAGAAAACCTCTACACATAAAGTATAGAAAAGTTTGATATAATACCGGGCCCGTTCTAATACGTTCGTTGTATATTCCGAGCCTTTTAGTGCTTAAAGGATTATCTACGACTTATAATATTCGACGCAGGTTTTATGTCTTTGATAAAATATAAGTCTCGTTTGATAAATATATTTTATACACCTGTTTTCATTAAAATTAAACTACATACATCGGAGTCTTTTGTTTTTGTTAAGGCAATTATGGAATACTTTGAAAAAGAAGTGCTTTTCTGAAAATATATTATAGACAAAGAGAGTTAAAATGCTTTATGTTTCGATATGGCGTTTAAACTAACCGTGCTTCTCGATTGCTCGTGCAATGCCTGTATACCACTTGACAAAGTATAGTTACTTCTTAAAAATGATTTTTCTTAGCATTTTTATTATTAAGTACCAACTCTATTAGGATTTTTATTTATAGATATGAAAATATTTATCAAAATTAAATTCGCATATCTAAAATTATCGGTACAATTCTACCTACCTCTTGCGGTGTATATCTAAAGATCTCGTGTTGCCCCCTGTACCACTTAACAGAGTGCAGCGACGGATCGCCTGGCTGTCGCGCGTACTGGCAGCGCAGATCCGCGTCTATCCTTGGGTCCGCCCAGCGAGGCACGTCGAGTAGAGTTATCGTGTGGCACATGGTACGAGCTGGAAGAAAAAAGTAAATTAGTGTTGGGACTGCGTTGTTTTTGAAACATACTTAGTAAAAAAGAGCGTGTGTGCTGAGCACACGTGTCAGGAGTGAAACTTCTTTTGCAAGATTCAAAGATACCAAAATCATCACCTTAATCCATGATGTGACCTTGAAATTTTACTCTGAACGCATCTAAAGAAGTTTCACATCAAGAAAACAATAGATACATAGTTAGAAAGGTAAGTAAATTAGATGGTATTACGTCTTGGCCATATTGGAAACTTAAAATATAGAAATTGGGATAAAAATATAATAAGATACTAGAAAAAAAGTTACATAATAATTGTATTAGTGCGATAGAGTCATTATAATATTATTAAGTAATGTCCTTTCGTTACATAAGATTCAAATAATTTGTTAATTCAACAATTTACAGGACTTAATGTTAGTTATTTAATGATATTAATGTAACTTGTATAAAAGCTGATATTTTCAAAAGTTAATCACACTCGACCAAACTGTTCTCCAGTACATAGTCGTGAAAAGTAATACAGAAAAACAATCATGAATACTATGATTCTCATTTCTGCTTTGTCTGTTGTGGTGCTATGTGCTCCTAGTATCAACCGAGAGCTGATGGTCAGGCGTGCTCTGCCTGCTTTGGAACAAGAAGAAGTCCATGACGAATATGGACAATACGCATATCGCTACGTAACAGCTGAAGGTACGGTCGTCTCCCAACGCGGTTGGCTCGTGCCAAACGGACATGGCGGTTATGTGCTTGTGTCTGAAGGGCAATATTCCTATATCGGTGATGATGGTGAGCTATACGTTACTAAATACTACGCTGGGATTAATGGGACTCACATGGAAACCGAACACTACTCCCTTGAAGAGTTAAAAGCGCGTGCAAAAGAAGAGTCACGACATGCCCAGTGAAACTAGTTTGTATTATTTGTAAATAAATTATTTATTTTAAATTATACTTTTCATTGATACCAATATCATTTGCATGTATTTAAAAATATGCTGTATATGCTATACAACAAAATGGTATAAATAAGCCGTTAAACTCTATATTGTAAAATTTTATACTGTAAAATACGGTTTTGGTTTTTAGCCACATTACAATGAGTCTGCCTCAATTAGGCCCTTATAAAACAGCGCCATTATTACTCGACTTTTTCTAATGCTCCACATTCTTCAACTCGACTGCAGCGTGTAGTATTTAAGAATACGATTACGTGGCTTGGTTCTTTTAAACGAAAATAGCCTTCGTGCCCAACTATCATAAAAGAAAACACTGTATAAAATGCAAATCTATACAGAATAAAGCCATTGCAGTTTACATATACATATTATAATTACAGCATAACGTTATTGTTTATTTATATAATATACATTTAATCACACAAATCAAATAAGGTTCCAGAAACTTCCCAAGTCACAAACAACCTCAACATAGCATACAATTTTCACAGTACCAATAAAAGTACATTCTCATTCAATCTTGTGTTTCTGATACGTAAGATTGAGCTGTGAGCAAACAGTATTAGGGGCTTAAGACAAACAAGACGGAATTTGGATCCCGCTTTATTCCATTTCAAGTAGGTTTCGAGCATATTGCGTTACGGAATACAAAACTTGATTTACCGATTGCCGATGTTAGTCACTGAACCCAAGGTTGGATTATGCTTTTTACCCTTGTTTACCAAATAAAGACATATCAATAGCGTATAATCTTTTGGCAGAACCCTAGCTCATTAGATAGGCGTTCAACCGTAAATCTTCTTTCCAATTTTATAATAATGCCTTGTTTGTCGGTGTTTCAAGGTGAAAATTGTATTATGAATAATAGGACTGAACACAAATATTACTGTTAAGCTACCTTAAATTTTAATAAAGTTGATAATTGAATAAAATATCAAATTAAAAAGGGAGTGTATTAATGTACAAAATTGTTTTCAATAATATACAAGATTTATCACATTCATTATATCATTAACCTGTACAAAGAGACGTTTGTATCAAAAGTAAACTTAGGTAATTTGATAAAACGAATTTGCCATCAATAACTAAACCTTTCAAATACTTTTCATACAACGTCACCGTCTTCCATAAGCTTCATTACACTATCCAGCGCAAAGTTTATTATCGCAAAGTGAATACTTTTCTTATGAATCTGAGTGGTTTTTACGACCATTCTCGGCAGGCTCAGATGACAATGGCTGACCCACATTTTCATACAAAACACATATCTGTCCGACACTCTAATCTATTCAAATTGAACGAGTTACTCGCGCCAGTTGTTCGTTTTGTATGAAATAAGATCAAATATAGAATGAGACGTTTTCTTGGTTGCTATTGTTTTTTAATACGTGCAGATAATTGACGTTTATCGCAATATTAAGGTAAAGTTTGTTAAATTTTTATAATGTTTCTGTAAAACCTAGGAATATTATTAGTGGCTAGATTATTTGTTTGTTTTCAGGGACGACAAAATGCTAGTTCGTATTGAACAACATTTTTCAGCTGATTATTTTAGAAACATTTGTAAATTATCAATACTTAAATAAATTTAAATGTAATGGAAAATAGTTAAAGGTTCAATAAAAAATGAAGGTACTGTTCACAATATTCTGCTACAACAATTAGGTAATCAAGTTTAATAAAGCGTAGACCTGTTCTCTAAATATTCTAAAAACTTTCAAAAAATTCCTAAAACAAAGTACTGTAGCTCACAAAATGAATAACCAGGTAAAAGATAACAATAAATTTACTGGAACATTAGATTTTAAGATACAAACAAGGCCTGAAATATCAATGGAGCTTATTTTTACAGTCAGCACGATTAGCATACAAATACATTTTTATCTTTCATAATTCAGGGACTTTACTCGAGATCTGTACTTGACAAATGATTGTATAAAAATGGGAAAATCTGAATAAGAAAATATTATGTATGAACATTATATTTTTCTTATTTAACTCTTCGTTTTGTTAATTTATAAAAAATAATGACTTAAATTCAAACGAATTAAAATGTAATTTGTTAAATTATAAACTATAAAAATAATACAAAAATTGTTCATAATACATTCTTTTCATGAAGCTTATTTCTTGAGATACAATGTAATAATACCATAGGTACAGCCTTGAACCTAATCTAAACAGGAAAGTCATTACGTGCTCTATAAATCTTGCACAAACTCTTCATTACCAGCGCACAGTAATGAATGGTATCCATCAAAACAACAAAAACCTGGCACCTTAATAAAGAAGGGAAAAATTAGATGCTTCTGCCTCGCGCAAACATAACGGTATCTTTAATACTTTAATAATGCATTCGTTGGGACCGTGATAAATTTTAATATAGACCCGTTTATGAGAGAACCCGCGTGAAAACATTAGCTAAATGTACGATCAAAGGGACGGTGATTCTTTGTAGAATACGCGTGTATTTTTCAAGATTTTCTCCAGCAAAATTTGTGCATAACAAATGAATGGGCTTACATTTTTCAAGCTCTTTACGACCGACGATCAGATGGTATAATGCTCAGATTACTGCTCGGAATGAAAGAGTATTTATTAAATTGTGTTAGTACAAAATTTAGTTCGTTTACTGTGCATAACCAACGTCATAAGCATATATTATACAGCTATGAGTCTGTCTGCAAGTAATTTCGGTTTTAATATACCGTTTCATCACGATATTCTCCTGTTTTTATGTGTCAATAGAAGGTCGTGATCCTGAGATTGGCAAGTCTCATTTCTCTTTGTTATCAATTTTTTAATCTGTCCAAGAATCATTTGTTTTATAAAGGACGCTGATAACTTCGATACACCTGCCAATTATAAGTAAATGTATAAATCGTAAATACCTTCTAAATTGTTATTAAATTTCACGATTCAATTAGTTACTTGATTAATTTATTGTTAGTAAAAAAATAGATTAATAACTATTGAAATAACTATAGACATATCAAAACATTGAAAAAATACACCATACATATTAATCTGGCAGACTGATGATCCCTTCCATAATTATTTAGGTACCAAGTAAAACAAAATAAAAATTTCAATCTAAATTTTTAATAAAAACCTTAAAAAATTAGAACCCGCGCTCCACAACATATTTAACATTTGCAAACAAAAACTAAATTGCGCCGCGGCCGCGGCTCGCACTCCATGGACTATGCTAATTTATGAAAATCTCGTCGCGACTGCTAAAAATATTTACAGAAACCCTCGTTCTTGGGGGAAATTACATGCAAGTTTATATTGTCTGTAACTGGCACAATACGGTCATAACTAGTATTGTATATCTGTGGCTATAACACATTCGAATTGGGTATTCGTTCGCGCGCTTTCTTTTTGATGTCGTTTATTTTCTATGTAGGTACTGTAGTGTAAAGATTGTTATGGGCTACGCGGACGAAACAACGAAACAAATTACAAAATTCTATTAAAGTAGTAAAGTTTCATTCAAATCCGTTCATGTAAATGGTATATCGCTATACTAAGGTAAATGTACCTAACATTTACCTAAGTATAGCGAAGAAATGTCATAAGGGTATCCGCATTGAACTTTTATTGCATGATAACGTCACTTAGAAAATATAAGAAAACTGAAAAAATATCTTACCTTCAAATCTTTCAAATATTTTTTACCTCCATTTCAACTACAAAATATATTCTTAATTTATTTTTTATCTTGGTACACTTTTTCCTTCTCACTTCTGTTTGAAACAATATCAAGTAAATATAAAAATACAATTAGATACGATCATGTTAACATTATAGCGTTTTGTACGCGAAAAGTACTTTAATTCTTAATAAAATAAATTAATTATCTGAAACAAAACACGCACAACACGCAACATGTCGAGGATAACGCGATATTCTAATTAAAACGTCATAAAATTTAAAATTTTCGAATTTAAAAAAAGAACAATTTGTTAGTGGCCAGCACGACATCGAACAAAAAGGTTTTACGCAGATAAAAAATCTATTGCATGAAAAATAATTGATAGAACACATAGACTATGCAAATGAATGCAAACCAGAGAAATATTCGACATTCAACGGTCTTTAGAATGGAACCGTGTTATTTTTGCTAACAATATTTTACGGCAACATAAATCAAATTTAACTTTGTGAAAATCAGCGTAATGTAATTTCAGAACAAGCTGATTGAGTAAGTTTATATTCGTAATTAGACCAAGCGCCCTTATGAACCTTTCTCTACCTATATAATTTGGATTATAATTTAAACTTTCGTATGATATCGTTTGGTTTCAGGGACGGATTGATACATTTTGAGCCCTGTTGGGTATTACCCAGTTGCCTCATGGGGAAATATTTTTACGTTTTTATGTTAACGCAACTGTTACGATTTTACTTCTGCGATTCCTTAACATAATACCTATTTAATATTACTTCTTTATATGTGCACTTTATAGTCCATAATATAAACAATAAGATAACAGAAAATATATAACCCAATAGATGTTTTATCACTGTGCAGTGATCTCTACCAGGCAACCACGGGGAGAAATGTAAAAAAGCTAAATGTGAAACTTTAGTTTTTTTTTATTTATCTGAAGTTATAAGTACAAAATACATACACTACAAACAACTGCTTATTTCATTACAAGTAGACCTGCAGCTGAACATAAGTGAAGTCCCGTGTCCCCAAGTGGGTAAGGGGCAGATGCATCTGTTTCACTGATCGATTTTCTTTAGGGACAAGTAGGTGATCAGCCTTGTGTGTCCTGCCAGACCGAAACATGTTTTTTTCTTCGTCTCCACCGGGAATCGAACCCCGGACACCTCGGTTCTACGCTCACGCGTCAAACACTGTACCAATGAGGTGGTTCTCCTCCAGAACAAAGTCCTACAATTTTGTCGACAAAAATACAATATCATCTATAGATAACGTTCCTTCGTCCTCACTATAACATTTTAAATTTAACACTTCCCAGAACCATAATTGGTTGGACCTAGGTCTATAGTGACTAGTTTCTAGTTTAGGGCTAGTAGATTATTTGTTACTATCGATTTCAGAATGAGCGGGCCAAAAGAGGTTCACAGGATAGAATTACTTACACCCGTGGCGTCATAAAACCGGCACTGCTCAAATCATTTTCACGAAATTTCTTGATCCCCGGAGCTAATTCGTTTCTTAATGAATTTTCAAGCAGATGAGGTACGGAGTATCATATACAGTGTCCTTTGATTTTGGACTTTGATTAAGCGTTTAATCTGGTTAGATTGAGAATGGGTTTAATACTTGAAGGTTAAGATGGTGTTAGCGTTAGGCCTATGTACTTAATTCTTAGGGAAATAAGCCTAGCAGTGAATAGGAAACTTGTTAATATCCCAGTTATACAACACAAAACTCATTTTTCGATGAGAAATATAATAGTAAATAGTTCTGTGATATCTTAAGTATATTATAAACAAGAATTTATGACGCAAATATCAAACGCAATCATTAATTTATTAAACTAACAGAAGCTATCTATTATTCTAGTAACTGATATATGTATTTGTTATTGTATAGATAAATAATACATATCTATACACCGGAGTTTACCAGCTAGCGGAGAATTTATCATTTCTTTTGTGAAACTAAAATACGGGTCGCTAGTCCATACCGATATAAAGTTGGAAAAAGGTTTAATAGCGCCTACTGGGGAGATTTAAAAATATCCCTTATTTCTGTTTAAGGAAAAAAATAAGATTCTCAATCGATTGTGCCTAATATTAACAATTACTTTCTGCGTGAAAACTTGTTAATTGTATTTAAATAAAATAATTTAATTATAATATGCATTGAATAAATGTATCTTCAATATGAAGTGAATATAAAACCATGTCAATCAATAATCTTCTACTTAATACAAGAGGATATTAAATTCTTAAATTACCTCAACCAAAATAACTTCAATCTAGAACAAAACATTAATATCTCCCCGTGTAATTATATATTATGTTCACTTGAATTCTTGGTATCCACATTAAATCCACATTAATAGTTCTCCATTTCTGTATAATTTCACTATTAATTTAAAGATGTCGGAATAGCGGAACTTATTCGTGGAAATGGTATGGTGTGTGCCAAGATTAAATACCGCTTTCATTTGTCATTTCTTGTTTATTTGTTGATTGCACAAATAATATAATACTATAGGATATTAGTTACATTCATAGGTTACATTAGAGATGAGACTTGTGTATGGGGAAAATGTATATAATTGTATAATATGGAATATTTATAGTAGAACTTAAAACACAGTTATGTTTAGACTTTGTTACTGAGTGAGATATAGATTTATTCTATGAAGTAGTCATGATGGTGAATAATAAAATATAGGCAGATAGGTAGAAGTAATACTATTATTATTATACATACTTTGTCATTCAATTATGGTTGAAGAATTAATTCTTTGAACGAAACAACAATTAGTAGAAATTATAGGCGGCTTTTGTTATGAAAAATTATCCAATGATAGCCTATCAGATCGGTAACAACCTGAAATATATATCTTATAACTTACCATAGAGGATATTATGTAGACCGTATATAGATAAAATTAACTTTTTATTTAGCTTATATCTATAATATCTACTTAATATTATACAGCTAAAGAGTTTGTTTGAACGCGCTAATCTCTGGTCCGATTTGAAAAATTATTTCAGTGTTAGATAGCCCATATATCGAGGAAGGCTATATGCTATATATCGTCATGCTAAAACCGACAGGAGCGGAGCAATGCGGGTAAAACCGCGGAGCACAGCTAGTACATTATATACGTAGCTACAGCTACTTCTAAACAAAAGAGCGATTTCACGATCCTATTGAATTGTCTCAAGGCTACATTCCGCGAATGACAGGCCTTTTTCTTTTAATATAAGTTACGGAATCGACTCAATGTTCGAAGTTTGCCAGTAACAAAAAGTTTTTGCACAATTCACTAAATTACCTTATAAAGACTAGCTCAAACAAAACGTTAGGCTAATTTTGATGTCGTGTTTTCCTTCGGTAAATATTCTCTGATTCTTTTAATTCTATATTAAAAACTTAATCTAATGATAGATCTGCCTTAATGGTTTGATAAAATTGGCCAATTTCTAATTTGGGAATTACTAGTCTTCGGTACCTAGTATTATAGGTTATTTTAATACAATTTAAATAGAACAGTACGAAAATTAGCAGTTATGTAAACAATATTTAACTAACACAAATGTCTTTGTCCTAATTAGCCCTTTAATATTATATTATAGTGACTCAGACCTCCCAAGCGGGATTAGACCATAATCCACTAGGCTACGTACGCATTTACATGTCATGGCAATTTCCTTTTATAACACGCGCTTTGTAATTATGCTTTTACTGAAAGAAGAACAAAACTTACACACCAACTAGGTGAGTTATTTTATATAAAGACTAGCTGTGCCGCGCGGTTTCACCCGCGTGCCCGCGAAAGCGTACCTTTCTATAGTCTGTGTTATACTGATATATATGCAACATCACTGCAAAGTATCAAAATCAGTTCAGAAGTTTACCTGTAAAAGAGTAACAAACGTACATCTATCCTCACAAACTTTCAAATTTATACTTTGTCGCCCGCGTAGTAAAAGTATAATAAACATAATTCCCGTTCCCGTGAGATTTTCCGGATAAAAACTACTGCACATGTTAATCCAAGATGCCCTCTTTGTGCCAAATTACATGAAAATCGGTTCAACTGTTCTTGCGTGAAAGAGTAACAAATATACATCCATCCTAACAAACTTTCACGTTTACAATATAGTAGGATTCACCAGATTAGAAGTCTATTTAAAATTTCATCACAAAAGTATGCCAAACTTTGCAGGCTATTCGCGAAAAGTCACTTTTTCTACGAAAAAATTTCATCACGTTTGTTAGGCGCTGTCGCTAAATTAGTTATTTTTGTTTTAAATAAGTTTCAGTAGGTTGTATTATAGGAGTCGCCTGGAAACGGAAATATGAGGATTTCATTTATCCAGCAGAAATAAGTGTTGTGCCTTTTTTAGTTTCTTCATAGATTATTAAAATTTGATCAATGCTCAAATACAAGCGCGGAATTAAACGAAAAAGGAACCTAGGGAATTATTTTACACGATCTGAAAGATAATGAGCGACAATCGATCTTAGTGTGTCGAACATACAAATACATACAAATAATATTATTATCTGATAAAAATCCATGTTACACTTCACACTATAATATAAAATGAAACGCTCACATAGACGTTAAGACGTGTCCAAAATGGTAAACTTCACCTCGGCTAATTGTCAAGATCCCTATAGAGATATCTCCCTTATTTCACTTATAGTGGGACCATGAGGCGTGTTAGTTTGTTAACTGCTTGTGTAAATCTCAACTCTGAAGTGACACTCAGGACTTGAGAGATCTCGTAGCTTAGAAATGCGGTCGTTTCAGTACTGGAGTTGGAACTGGGTTCGTTTGTTTAATCTGTATAATAAGAAAGTCTGTAGAATTATAATTATACAGTTTAAAAAAAAATACAAAAACATACGCTAAATCTCATGACGTTATTATGTATTGTCACCGATCTTTGATAAGCATACAAAGTTTGAAGTAATTATGTCCGTTTACAGTCGATCAAAGGCGAGTCTAAAGGAGTCGGTTACATAGAAACGTGTTAGTTACATACAAACATATAGGTGAAGCTTATAAAAGCATGAAATGAACGCTAAATGTGTTGCTAAGCGTAAAACTCGAGAACGGCGCCACTAATTCGGCTATTTTTAACGTTTTTTTTAAAGCACAAGGTAGGTTCTTATGGACTTAAAACACGATAAAGGCAATAGCGCAGAACAACGTATGCTGGGGTAGGTAGTTATAGATAATATAATGGAATACTTAGTGCTTTGTGCCCTTGAAACGTTTAAGCAAAATTTAATAGTTAATACTTAATTAAACACGTACAACAATACGTAACGTATTAAATTTAATAACCATTCATATTTTATACACAACTCTAACGTGAATAATTATGACAATGGCCGAATTGCTTGGTAATAATATATCGAATGAACAATACAGCAGAGTAAAATATTAGTTCATAGTTAACTTTAAACATTCTTACTTCATTATTAAAGAGGTCAATCTTCGTTGTTTACTAGGGCGATTTAAGAACACATTATTAAATTACTATTTTTATTACCTACTTATTAATATATTAGTTATTATTAAAGTTTCCAGAGCAATATTTTTCTACTTTCTACTGGACACAATATCTTCATAACATAGAATACTTATTACGTTTTTAATAAACAAAAAGATCCGATAATATCGCAAGAACTCCACAATTTATTTTACGATATGATCGTCGGAGCCTAGCTATCAATTTTGACGCCATTTTCCCATAGATGTGACGATGTATTATATCGTCACAATGTAACTCGTTATATTTTCGCTTAGTTTATTAACTTTTTGTAGTAAAGAGGAATTTGAAGTGACTTATTTAGGCAAACTACAAAAAAAAGAGACAAACAAATTATTCATTAATTAGACAGTTCTGAAAAAAATATTATTTTATTGGAATCACACAGAAAAAAAAAGCATAAAAATAATAGAATTATTTATTAGTAGTTTATTCCGTAGCAAAGATGTTTTGAGAATACTGAAATTAATAAATATTAAAAGAAAATATCATAAAGGACTTATATACATTTTATATTCAACTTGGAAGTGTAGAACTTTTTATAGAGTTTTTACTATAATGATCAAAGATCTTAAATGGACCTTTACAAATTACATTTGGCCAACTTATAACATATTATAAGACTAGGTTTCCGCCCGCGGCTTCGCCCGCGCAGTCAAAGAAAAACCCGCATAGTTCCCGTTCCCGTGGGATTTCCGAGATTGCGTCATTTTCATCAAAATATATCCATACCAAATTTTATGAAAATTGGTTCAGTAGTTTAGGCGTGATTGAGTAACAGACAGACAGACAGAGTTACTTTCGCATTTATAATAGATATTATAGTATGGATTGCCACTAACAATTATAAATATAAATAAGATAATATAGATGTTACTAGAAGAACTCTTAAATCAAGAACAGAAGCAATATATGTCTAATGAAACTGTATGAGACAGTTTCTTGATCAAAACAATATATCTCCGTCAGAGCAGCTCGTGCAGATTGCACAAAATTGCCAATTGACAGTTACGTGATGGACTCATTTGTTATATTTGATAGCAACGATATCTTCTATACTAATCTTATAAGGCTCAAGAGTTTGTTTGTTTAAATGCGCTCATCTTAGGAACTGCTGGTCTGAATTGAAGAATTCTTTCGGTATTAGATAGCCCATTTATCGCGGAAGGCCTATCACGCTAAGACCAACAGGACCAACTAATTAGCAAGATATTCACTTCAGTTGTCTCTATTTCACTCACGATAGTTGAATCATGTCATCTCACTAGGCGTCTAATCGTGCGTGAGTTAGTGTGCTGTTGTCGTAGATCGAATGTTGTGTTTGTAATATCATTGTTTGATAGTATATCTGCCGTTTATAAGCTGAAGTAGTGAGATAGAGAAAAAAGTGTTAATTGAGTGTTTGTAGTGTATCATTATCTAAAGCGCATAAGAAAACAATTGCCATGTCTGTTTATTTGATGGTAGATTGTATATGTGAAGAGTTGGTGTTATAAGACGTTATATTTGATTAAGCTTAAATACTTAAACATTGGGTTAACTATATTATTTCATATTAAACAATGTTCCAATTAAATTAGATCCTTATATTCCAGTTCGAATCATGTTTATGTCCATGGTTCGAATATCTATTTTTAAGGCTTGGCTTTAGATAAAACAAAATTGAACGTTCGTAACCTCACCGCATACGCGTCAATAAAATGTAGCCTTTCAAAGGGTTTCTATTGACATTGGATCGCATTATTGAATGGAAGAAGATCAAAAGAGATTCCTCGGTTTGACGACATTTCAAATGTTTTATTCAATGAGAATCGTGTATTATCCTTCCTTTTAGTTATGTGATTGTGTTTGACGTAAAAGTTGATTGCCTGTAAAACTTTTGTTCGATATTAGTTCGGAATTTTAGCGAATGGATCTAAATTTGTGTGTGACTTTGGAACAAAGGCTGAGTTTTATGTTTATGTTTTATGAATACGAAATAGAGAGTATTTTGTGTGTGTATGTGTAAACTGTGTATTTATTAATAAAAACAATTTATAATTATACTTTATTATAGCAGTAGTACATCGTTATTTATAAAATACTAGCTGTGCTGTGCTAGTGTGTGCTCCTGTTGGTCTTAGTGAGATGATATATAGCCTGTAGCCTTTCTAGATAAATTGGCTATCTAACACCGAAAGAATTTTTCAAATCGGACATGTAATTCCCGATATTAGCGCGTTCAAACAAACAAACTCTTTAGCTTAATTATATAAGTATAGATTACTTAACAGGTTCTGAATAAGATAACTTTTTCCGTAGCACAAAATCAACTAGTAAAGACAAAATGGTACAAAAATAATACCTTAATCGTTGCTATATCTAAACGATAATAAATTTTATTACAGAGAAATGGCAAATAGTACAATCAGGCTTTAATACGTAATAAGTCCACAATAAACTGGCGCTCAACTATTGAAAACACGCTCATAACTTGTTAATAAATCATTGCCGAAACAATAAGCAGGGTTATTGGCGTCAAAAATTTATTTCAGCTTCATTTTTGCTGGGATTATTAAAGGATCTTGCGATTTGGACACAATGTTTCTGCATTTTAGGTAAATATTATATAAGTTAAAAGGCTAAAAATGTCCTTATTTTAAGAAAATGCGTATAATAATATTAATATGGTGATACAATTTAATAATATGCTGCATTACAGGCTGTCCCATCTTCGGTGTAATATGCTCAATGGATCTTATAGTTTTGCATATCTACGCTGATTACGTTAAAAAAAACAAAAGAACTCTAAAAAAAATAGCGTATGTGCCGAGTACACGTGTCAGTAGTGAAATTTCTTTGGCAAGATTCAAAGATACCAAAATCGTCGCCTCTTGCGACCTTGAAATTTTACTCTCAACACACCTAAAGAAGTTTCACTTCAAAAATATGTTCTTGAACAATATATTATAATAATTCTTGAATGCTTTTATCCGATAGCATAGCATACAAATGTAATTAAAATTTAAACGTTCCAAACAACTGATAGGTACACCTTAAAAACTGCGCATTACTCTCGCAAATTGTAAGGTATAAAAAATTCCACAAAAACCTTATTCTCATTCCATCTGAGATAGACATTTATTTCTCCAAGTCATCTGGGATTCGGACAGTATTTTCGTTTTAGGGTAGGAAAAGTAAACAGGCGTAATAATCTTAAAATGAACCGGGGAGATGCTGAACGATGGGTAGAGTTGATAGCGGTGGAAATAAAGATAAGTGTACTTGTATTATGTATACAGAGATTTGGACATTGAGACAGTTTTTCAAACTAAATTATAGGTCTGGAAAATTAAAAAAAGAAGATAAATTATGATAAGACATTATGAGAAACCCGAATAACTGAAACCTATAAAATATGAATCACATTTAATTTCATTTACGCAGATTAATCCTTTTAGCTAAAATAATACTTATTAAGTTACTAAGTTTCATTAAGCCACTTGATCATTATTATTTTAGTAAAACTAGATGTTTAAAATACAAATCAACTGAACACCTATAATTAAAATTCTGGGATATTTGAAAGGTCGAAAGGGGATATTAATATTAGGCACTATATGAAAATGCTAATTTTGACAAACTTATTTTCGTTCTTATTACATGTGCTATAGGAGCCTAAACTTCAGTTCACAGCAAGGGTGTAGAGCCCATTTAGATTGATCCTTATGAATAGCATAATATCGCAATATGAAATAGGATATTTCTGTGATTTGCCGTAAAATAAAAGTAATAGGTCAATACGTAATTATGAAGCTACTACTATTAAGATATCATTAAAGCTTCTTGAGAGTCAAGATCTTCAGATGAAACACAAGATTTAAATCTGAGTAGCTTAACAAATAGATTATCTTTATGACCACACCACGAGTAATATGTTTATCTAGTCATTCATTCTAATTATTTCATTGTCCTAAAAGCAAACTACGTCTTATCATTATAAGAAGTTTCTCATCTATAGGGGCGTCTCCTGCTTCTTCAACCGATTTTCTGGACAAATAAACCGTTCTGTTACTCCATTAATCATAACACACAATTCTTTAATAAAATCTCCCGGGTTTATCTATCTTAGTTTAAACAGAGCTAACAATATGAAGCGAACTTTATGCATTCACCCGCGGGAGCTATAACTTACGTTTATGTTGTAAATAATACGTTTTCGGCTATAGAAATCATGCTTTTTAACCAAAAATTTATGTAGCCAGCGTGAATGAAGGTAGTTTAAAACAGTGATTCAACAGTGATTTATCTTTTGTGATGTATGGTTAACGTAAAATATGACACAAAAACAAAAAAAAAAAAAGACGTGTGGCACTCGGGGACTGCCGCGGTAAAGCTATTGCATAGCATGCCTTCAAGCCACACCTCCGAGCCCGTCGGAGTGGGGAGCGTGAGGTTTTTTTCGTTACGGAATTTCTCGATTCGGTCCCCGCGCTCAAGGCCCGCGATAGAAGCTATGCAATAGCTTAAAAAGACTTGTACTTGAAACTATGTTAAGCTTTTTCTATGTATAATAACTACAACATCGGAATAAATATACTTACACACATTATATCCATTTATAAATAAATATACGTACTCATTTTCTTTTATTTTGTTAAACTTTTTAAAATATTACTTTAAAATTTTACTAAAATGACATCCACATCCTACGTATCTATAAACATTTAGAGTAAGCAAACTATCGCACTAGCTTCGTCAAACACATTAAATACTCTACAATTTTCTCCCTTACATTATATTACCCGACTATTACACTCACTTCCCATTGCAATTTATCAAAGATAAGAACTATTATAGAACCTTAATTTGGGTCTTCCTTGAGAGAGGACAGTATCTTATTCTTAGTGGCCAAGTTTTACGTATAGTTATGGGCAAATCGTTTCGGAAATCGTTATTATACTCTATCGTTACTATTGTTTAGTTATTCCGTTATTTATTGGAAACGTATGAACGTTGTATAAGCAGCTTTTGAGCTTAATACTCTTGTATTACTAAGAATATTTTATGGTAAACTAGCTTTCCACCCGCGGCATCGCCCGCGCAGTCAAAGAAAAACCCGCATAGTTCCCGTTCCCGTGGGATTTCTGGGATAAAGCCTATCCTATGTCCTTTCACGGGTATCAAAATATCTCAACCTATATCTCAAAATATACCAAATTTCATGCAAATTGGTTCAGTAGTTAAGGCGTGATTGAGTAACAGACAGACAGACAGAGTTACTTTCGCATTAATTATTATATTAGTATGGATTCTCGACTAAAATTAGTAACAAACAACTTGTATAATGTTAAACTAATTTCTACATTGTTTGTTTACGACTTGAGTCTTATTACTTGAATATAAAATTAGTAGCGATATATTATTTAGATAGTTTGACAAAAAATAGAACAAAATGACATAGGTACTTAAGGGCAAGCTCCCTAAATTTTATGTGAATTTGCATCAATATTCTGAAACAGTCACACATACAATCAAAATGGAAATTTAGTATATGATTTATTGGGTCTTTTTCTTTCGATGTACAAGACAGAAACATAATTGTAACATTTTCGCTCGATTCAATTTTTATTCAAAAATGATGCCTTTTTTAAGGATTATTACATTTTTTTTAAGATTTACTTGGACTTTATGTCTAAAATAAATGTTAACAGTAAGAAAATAGAGTTTACTATTGAAGACCAAGATATTTTTTCTCTAGATCAATTATTACTTTAGTTATAAACGAAATAAGAATTGAGACTTACTTTTCGAGCTCGAACGCGATCAAAGAGCGCACGCGATATTCAACTTTATTACGGCTGTATTAGCGTCTAGTACCGTAACCGGTCTCTCAGTGCCAGAAATGAGAAAGGGAGCCTCCTCTTAACCTACATACTTTAACATTGCTCTAGGTAATGATTCGAGAATATTTTGTATGCTAATTTTTTCTTTGTGTTTCTATATTTACCTTATAACTACCTCTATAAAGCTTGTCTCTCTTCTACGGGCTCTACAGCTAACACCATATGTAGCTGATTTTGGTGAATACAAAAATAAATA
>CAJQZM010031502.1:28196-41030 GCA_907164665.1 Colias nastes | reverse complement strand
GGGTCCCGCGAGTCCCGCTCCTTGCTCGGCTCGAGCTCCCCGTTGCCGGCCGGCGCTGGCGGTTTCTTCTTCTTCTTTTCGCTCGTCTGCCATTCGCTCTGAAATTTGCAAATAAAGAGGTTTCGTTACAAAAATGTATATGGAAAAGATGATTTACACAAATTATTGTTTTCTTAATTCAAGTACTTAGATGAGATGTGGGATTAACATGAAAATTCTACTGACAAGAATCTATTTTCATGGATGAAATAACACAGGTTTGGTATTTAAGTTGTGGTATATGCGGTATGTGAGAAACACCATTAGTTAGAAAGTCAAATCGATAACAATTCGTATTAAGCTATTTCGTTAGAAATTAATATACATATTGTATTTCAGAAAGACAAAAAGTCACAAAGCTTGTACGGTCCATTTACGTTTGACGCCGAATTTATTTAAAACTGCCTCAATAAGCAAACACTACACATACACTTTTTTTGCTTTTTAAGTATTCTATTCAATCTATTAGCGAGTATAAAACTTATTCATATGCATATCTATACTAATATTATAAAGCTGAAGAGTTTGTTTGTTTGTTTGTTTGTTTGAACGCGCTAATCTCGGGAACTACTGGTCCGATTTGAAAAATTATTTCGGTGTTAGATAGCCCATTTATCGAGGAAGGTTATAGGCTATATATCATTACGCTACGACCAACAGGAGTGGAGCCACGGGGGTGAAACCGCGCGGAGCAGCTAGTAAGTATATATATACCTGTATCCGTGGACTCTCCTCGAGCAGCAGATTACAAGCGGCCGCCATGTCGTTGTCCGTGTCGTGGAGCGCGGAGCACACCTCCTCTTCAGTTCTACACGTCATCTCCATTAGCTCCGTCACCTGCAACCAATGTTAACGGTTACAATATTTATTAAGCTATTGCATAGCTTCTATCGCGGGCCTTGAGCGCGGGGACCGAATCCAGAAATACCGTAACGAAAAAACCTCACGCTCCCCACTCCGACGGACACGGAGGTGTGGCTTGAAGGCATAGCATGCAATAGCTTTACCGCGGCAGTCCCCGAGTGCCACACGTCTTTTTTTTATTAGTAACTAGCTTTAAAAGAGGAAAATCGTAAATCTTACTTGATAAATAGAAGATTTTTCAAGAATATGAGATGCATAGTGCATGTTTAAATATTGCCATAAATAGCATAATAAGCATTTATTCTAATAATAATAATTGTAACCAAATATTCTTAATTTTACATGAAACTAAATAAACTTTGAAGTGGCAGTTTCAATATCAAGTTTAAAGAATTTAAACTTTGAACTAAAACAGTACTGAAAAATAACGTGTAGAAACATTTCGAATAATTTCGATAAGTGCCTTCTTTTAATATATCTATAGTAGTATGTATATATATAAATCTCGTGTCACAATGTTTGTCCTCAATGGACTCCTAAACCACTAAACCGATTATAATAAAATTCGCACACCATGTGCAGTTCAATCCAACTTGAGAGATAGGATAGTTTAAACATGTAGGTACCACGGGCGAAGCCGGGGCGGACCGCTAGTAGTAGTATATTATAAAGCTGAAGAGTTTGTTTGTTTGAACGCGCTAATCAAAGGACCTACTGGTAAGATTTGAAAAATTATTTCGGTGTTAGATAGCCCATTTATCGAGGAAGGCTATAGGCTATAATAACTATATAATATCATCACGCTAAGACCAACAGGAGCGGAGCCACGCGGATGAAACCGCGGGGCGGAGCTAGTATATATCTATAATATTAGATTTTTTATTACGCACATAGGATTACTAAGAGAACTCAAATTGTTCACGATCTTTAACAGTCAATTTGTTCCAATTTATTTGTTATTTCTTTTACGATTAATACTTAGATTATTTAGCATTTTCCCCGTAAATATTGCGTATTCTTAACACAAATACAATTGAGGAAAAAGAAGGCTTCAGGAAAATAGCATTATTTCCATATTTTGCTAAAGAACTTAAAAATAAAATCATATTACGTTCAACTTAAGAGTTATTAGCGAACATTGCCCATTTAACAGTACGTAATCGCGGGATAATTGAAATAAAACCTTAAATAATGTACAATGTCGAGTTTTAAAGGATTAGTACTGAAGTTACATTGACCAGTTTTAATTTGCCTGCACTTACATAATCCCGTTAACGATATATTTGCGTCGCTCGCTTTTCCATCTTTGATCGTGTGTATCGATTTTTCCCTACCTTTAGTGCATAATAAATGCACAAGGGCAGATTAGACAAGGCCTTTGGTCAGTCATTTGGTGCTTTACAAATATTTAAACAAACGCCTAAATATTTAAACTTCTATAAAAATTATGGATTCCATCAATAACGTGAACTTTACCATAGACAAGGTAGTAATATCTCCATAAACTTTCTAAAGGTCATTTATAAATGCGAAAATGTGAATTCTCTTTTTGCATTTATAATTTCATTAAAGCAAAACATCATAGGCAGTTTTTAATTTAAATACAACGACAGCAAAGCCATGGATAAAGCAAGTCCAAAATAATAGTCGGGTAAAACTTAGCTTATATTGTAATACGTACCAAACATTCGCATTTTTAATATTATAAAAATATGCTCAGTGTTTTAAATATGCAACAACCCCACGTGCTTTAAATCGCAGAGCATATTATAAGCAAATAGAAAAAAATCTCAATGTGGTTGCAATTTTGATAGTAAATTTTGCGTGCGTAACTTTCGAAATAAAGTAAAATGTATCAGAATTAGAAAAAAAAATATTTTTGGAAATTTATCTATACGAGATAGTATTATAAAGCTGAAGAGTTTGTTTGTTTGTTTGAACGCGTTAATCTCAACAACTACTGGTCCGAATTCAAAAATTATTTCGGTGTTAGATAGCCCATTTATCGAGGAAGGCTGTGTATCATCACGCTAAGACTAACAGGAGCGGGGCACGGCTAGTTAAAAATAATATGAAATTTATATAATTTGAACATACCATTCTGCGGACATCGGCATCTTCGCCTTTACGGTCAATTATATTTGCCATGCGGAGTTGTTCTGTTGTCGCCTGTAATAAAAAAAATTAACATAAACATTTAAAAATATTAAAACTTTCCTAATCCTGCTTCCTACTAGTATTACAATTGCATAAGTATGTGTGTATGGATGTATGTTTGTTATTCTTCCCTGAGAAAACCACTAAATTTCAATCTGTGTTAATTAAAACATATAATAGGCAACAAATATAATGAAAAAATAATTATAAGTAAATTAAATTATGTCTTCATACTTTGAAGTCAACAAATTAACTGCGACAACATACTCTTAAAATGTTGCCGCTATAAAAAATTCTACATTACCTGTGGCTTTGACTTCTCCTTAGCCTGCGGCTTGTCTGTGCTCTTGCCTTTGTCCTGTTGCTTGCCGTCCTTCCCCTTCGCACCACCCTTGGTGGCGCGCGCACCCAAACTCATTATGACCTACTCTTATATATACAGCCTCTATTTACAAGCAGCTGAAACAAACAAAGTCTATTTTAAGTATAACAAAAAAAATTAAATTATTTCAATCAAAACTTAGAATAAAATAAATTGAAAATCGTATCAAGTTTTGATTAAAATTTGTCAAGTGTGAGTAGAGTTCTTAAACACTAAAGATTCAGCTTATTACTACTAACTAGCTTACACTAAAGATCACTGGTTCAGCTTATTCATTGTAATTAGTTTAATAGTTCATGTCATTACTACTAAAATATATGTATTGTATGGAGACCACAAGAAAATTTTTAAGTAACATCTGCTAAGTCTAACTGTTAAAAAGTTAAACAGATAGTGCGGAGTGCCCCACAAAGCAACAAATATGCAGACAGGTAGAAAGAATCAAGCCAAGAAATGTGATATCTTTGATGTGGAATTAAAAAACGTAGAAATAAAATCAACAAACAGTTTCATATGATATGTAGTTTAACAACTAAGCATATCTAAGCTTCCATATAAGATGAACTACGAAAAACCAATAAAAGACAGGATAGTACTTTCTCTTACAATTATTGTCCATAATAGGAAAATATATCTTCACAAAGAGTGAATACTGATTGATGTTCAGCCTTTGACATCATTCATTGTACAATGATAGTACTTAATCTATACTAATATTATAAAGCTGAAGAGTTTGTTAGTCCAATTTGAAAAATTCTTTGATTGTTAGATAGCCCATCTATCGAGCAAAATAATATCATCACACTGACCAATAGGAGCGGAGAATTGCGGATAAAACCGCGGGAAACAGCTAGTTCTATATAATTGACAAAATCACAGAAACTTAAGTAATTCATAAATAAGTGAGGACACAAAGTATCCAGTTAGATGAAGTTGTTAAAGAACAAAGATTTTTCAAACCTAGGGTGACCATTTCTTATATCTGCTATGGAAAATAGCAAATGATAATGCCAATACTTAAAAAAAAATTGAAAAGCAAGTTTAAACCCAATTATTGTAACTTTATCTTTGAATATTTAAATGCAGTAAATGTACATAAACATTTTTACAAAATATAAAAACAACAATATAAAAACATAATAGAAACAGCTAAAAGGGCTCATTTATTAGATTCTAATTAGGTCTCTACTCTCTACATAAACTCATCTTATGATTTGTTTAAAACTAGATCCAATTGTTACAAGATAAGAACAAAGATATATATTTTTATAGTACCTAAAAATATGGAAAGAAAATATATGCACAACTTTCTTATGTACAATCTATAAATAGAAATGTTTAACATTTGTATTGTTACTGTGTACATATTATTGTTGTTAAATTTTTATCACAATGGAAACACTAATAATTAAGATAATAATATGATGTAATCCAGAGTCAATGTCCTGCAGTTCATAGATTGGGTGTTGCTTATTACGACAATAAATATAAAATGGTAGATTAAATAATACTACGATGCGGAATTTGCTAAATGCAACTGCTGATAGGTAAACAAAACATTTTGTCAATGTTTTAAGATAATATAGTAGCATTCGAACGAGATATGTTCAGAAAACACAACCGACAGCGAAGTGCACTATAACATGCAAGTAAACAAAAATTTTTGCGAAATAATTCGCGAAAAACCTGAACAATGAATCATATTGTATCAGCCGCGATACCGATTTCAAACTTGTGAAACGTAACTAATTCCTGATAACTGCAACTAGACTAGTGCATCTGCACGTTCCCACGTACAACAGGAGCTCACGTCATCAATTTCTAAAACGTCGAACGAAGGCGAAATTCAATAGGCGGCACATGTGGGGGACGCCATTCCTGAAGCACCTTTCTTGGTATCAAATTGACAGTCTTTGTTGAAAAAATAATCGTTTACAACACCATTTCACAAATCTTTTCTTAACACATTTACACACTTTGTATGCTTATTATCTTATTTTTACCTTAAATCTACCTAATTAACCGGATTATTACACGATTTTCAATAAAATTTACGAATTCCCATACCTGTGAATGCGCTCTCAAACGCAAGCTGGTCACGTGACTTTACTAGTGGTGTGCCAGCTTCAAAGTTACGATTCAGCAATGGCCAGTTTTATTGCCAAAAAATGCCGATTATATAATGAAACAAATAAATGAAATATTATAATTATAATACATTAATTAATTATAGGAAATGTCATCTAAGTTTTATAAGAATGTTAAGAACGTTATGGCAATTGTTTAACAAAAAGTATTGCTTTTACAAAATTCAAGTTTGAAAAGTCGAACTCAGTAAAGTATATTTTTAAAATCAGAAATAAGATAGAGACGCAATATTGAATTAAATTATTTTGTTGTGGCTTTTCAGGTGACTATTTTGCATTTTCTCTATTATTCATTCCCTTTCGATGAGTGAAGAAAGATTTAATTTTAATTATTTACCAATTAAAAGACAATTACTTACACACAATTTCAATTCTCATCTTTAGTTTTAAGCTATTATATAATCTCACATTATTCTATTTTTACATATAATGTGAAAACCTTGCGAAATTATAATTACTATGTACATTCTATAATTACCTATTAATCACGTGTAATATAGGTAATAATTTTTAACCTGTCGAGTTTCATACCGGCTGTGACGAAAACACGTATCCGGCATTTTCGTAACAGAAATTCCCGCGATTTTTTTTCATTCTTGTCATTGTCAATGTCAAAATTATTTATTACAATGCCTGTGGTACTGAGTGCCGTCTCTTCCTATCTATATTACTTGCTCTGTGTACAATGCGAATTGCGAATTGCGAAGCCAATCAATTGCATTGCATTTTCATTAGATTTAGCAAATAATTATTACAATTATAATAAGTTCTTTCTGTTTTTGTCTGCATAAAGAAGACCATTGGGTATTTATATGTTCCTGATAACGTGAGCGCAGCATACAATCGACAAGTTCGTGGTAGCTTGTACGTGAAAATTGATTTTTAACTTATGTTTTCTAATTTACGTATTTTGAGGCAATTTCATGTCGTTACTTGAAGACGTATTCCTCCAGGATGAGGCTAACGAAGCTCAGGAATTAGAAAGAGTTATAGAAGGTGGTGATTATGAAGAAAGACTTTCTTTGGGTAGTGATGACAACAGTGAAAAGGAAGATGAAGCAGGTATCTATTATTGGATGCTCTTTATAAGTTTGAATTTGTCTAAACTGTTATCTTTAATATTCAAATTGGTATAAATAAGAAATCATAAACAATAATATTATAATAATTGAATATTTTCTCACATAATCTCATTAATATTTCAGAGGAAGATAAAAGGCGTGTAGATCCTACGTCCAACAAAACTAAGCGGGTTGTAAAGAACCCTCGTTTTATATTAAATCCAGCACGTCTCACTGGGCCGAGAGGAATACAAGTGATTCCAGAACATTTCAAAGATTTTAAGTTTAAAGGTAAATTTATTGTTATTTATTTGTTAACATGATTTACTGTTCCAGATTTTAGAAGGAAAATTATACAGGATTTGATTACTTATCTGAAAAAAATATAGTAAAGAAGGAGTAGGTACTGATTGCAAGTATCATGTCCCTTTCAGTATTGTGTTGAGTAAATTAATACAATATACATAACAATAAAACCAATTACTTAGCCATCCTTCCAACCAAATGTATCACAATGAGTTTATTGCTTATAGAAGCATCATCTTTATTATTTTCAGGCAAAGGTCATGAAAAAGAGGACTTAGATTTGGTACTGAAAAAATTAGAACATTGGGCTTACAGATTGTATCCAAAATTTAAATTTGAAGACTGCTTAAAGAAAATAGAAGTGTTGGGGAAGAAAAGGCCTGTTATGGTAAGTAATAAATGTAACAGATATAATTTTATAATTCCATTGAAAATTGGAAAATAAGATAAAAAAAAACACATCTTATTGATAAGGTACATAAAAATAAGTTTAACAAGGTCAAAAATTTCTATATTCACTTTATATTGTACCTATGTTATAAAAATTATGAATGGTACAAAGCTCTTAACTATTACTATATTTCTTTTCCTTAATCTACACTTCAATTACCAAGGCTATATTATTATATGTCAGTATGAAGACAGTATGATTAAATATAATACTTCACAGGTACACCTCCAAAAAATAAGATCAGACCAGTTCATATCAGAAGAAACCATAGTGCAAAAAGATTCAAGTGATGACGAAGCCCCACCACAAGAGGAGGATGAATTTGATAAATTGCTCCAGCAACAGATAGATATAGCGAGGGCCACGCCTGCGCCTAATTCTGTGAAGAAGAACATGGATAATAGTAGGATTGAGGAGAGGTAAGCTGTGTATATATACTTGTCTAACTGTCCTAATTTATGGTGTTTTGTAAACAATTTTTTTAACTTCAATTTGATGTGTGAGTTGATAAAAAAATGAAAACATCAATTTTAAAAATATCACAATGATCTTATATGCATTCAATCAATAAACTTTAGGATAAATTATACAAAACAACAGCAAACTAATGAGATATAATTTTTATGGAAAATTATATCTCAAAATTTTAATTGGGCCTTAATAATTAGAAGAATATGATGAAAATAGATTTTATGCATTATGTATTAATTACAGATCTTTATCAATGCCAAAAGCGACTTCTTCTCCATCCATTAGCGAGGAACAAAGAGAAAGAATGCTCAGAAACAGAAGATTAGCAGAAGAGAGACGTCTTGCCAAATTAAAAACTAATAATTCCGATACAACTGTTAATATTGAAGGTGTTGAGGAATTAAAAGCGAAAAAACACACAAAATCTAATGTTATAGATAGTTCTGATGAAGAAAGTGAGAATATATCAGTTTCAGTTAATGTTCATCAAGAAGAAAATAATAAAGGCGATAGGAATGAAATAAATACCAACATGGACAAATTTGACAGTCTTCATAATAAGAGTGATGACGAAATTACGAATGTAGATAAAATTGGCTCAGGAATTATTGGAATTGACAGTCTTAATAATAAAAGCGACAAAGAAATTACCAATACAGATAAAATTATCTCAGAAAATATTGAAATTGACAGTCTTCATAATAAAAGTGATGAAGAAAGTACTAATGCAGATAAAATTGCCTCAAGAAACAGTGAACAAGATGATAATAATACTAAAACAGATAAAAGCAAAGAAGGTGCTGCAGAAAAATCAATTGAAAATGATAATATGGAACCCACAGTTACAGACACAAATGAAACTAATACTGAAAATGTGACAGATAGACAAGAAGATGTAGTTCTAGAAAACAGTATTATTCAAAGCACTATTCAAGGATTGGTGGAAAATGATAATAATTTAAATCTAGAAAGGGATCTGATTAATCAAGATTTTGTTGAAGACGAAATATCAAGGGTGACAGATAATGTAAATACAGATAATCAAATACAAAATGATAAGGAATGCGAGAATCTAATGGATGTTGATTTCAGTGAGGAATTTTGATGATGAATATATTATTTTGAATGTGTGTTGTTTGTTTTATTTTAAAATACGCCTTCAAAAATTTAGCTTATTATTAACGCCACTTTTTGAGTCGCAAATGTTGAAATTCCTTCTATTGTTTATTGCAATAATTTTGCTGTCTTATTTTAAAACAGCATAGTATTCATGTTTAGATATAAGCTTCTTGATTCATACTAAACATTATCTTTGCGTTGAAGAGTTTATATATTCTGCATTTTTACGAATTGAATGCAAGTATGAGCTTTTACCATTACAAATAATTATTATTAATTTTACACAATTAAGATTTATTTAACTAGCTGTGCCCCTCGGTTTCATTAAATTGGGGAATGAAGAAGTTAAGTATAATTTTTTTTTTTTGTATAAGCTGGTAAAGGACCTTGCGCGTCACCGTACAGAAAGCGATGATTGGCGCCGCCCATGAACAACCACAGACCCTGGAATATTGTGATTGCGTTGCCTTTGAGGGAGGAGTACACTCTCTTCTTAAAGTATTCAAAGTCAAATTATAGCGTGTTATAGCTTTGTGTTCTGGTAGGTACATGTATAAAAATTTTAACTAGCGATTATAAATTATCACATCAAATATAATGAGTCAGGGATAACAAAATAAAACACTTGAAATAATATTTCGAAAATTTATTACGTTATTCCAAACCAAAAAAAATCTTATCACAGTACATATCGGTTTTATAGCATGCTTGAACGTTAAATATCTTACACTAAAAATGCAGATGATCTTTGTATGACGTAGAAATCGTGATAAATAGTTTAACAAAAATTACTTGATTTTAAAACAAATATATTCCATTTTTATTATGGAATAGCAATAATCACACAAAATTTTAACTAATTCATTATGAGACCAATTTAGATTGGATGCCGTATCTACAAATTATTCGTAGTGCTAATAACATAAAATATATCTAATATAAATTGGCAAATGTTGCTTATCATATTTAAATTTTTGAAGTGAAACTTCTGGCGCGTTGAGAGTAAAATTTCAAGGTCGCGTCATGGCCATTGAGATATACATATGGAGACGACACCGCCTACATCACTTATGTTCCGCTCAACATACGCCATATGGCGTAACTGCACGCTCATTTTTTATTTGTTTTAAAGTGAAACGCATCAAATATGCCTTCGTGTGTGTTACGATATTGCACAAATAATACGGAAAAGTGCAAAGGAATAACTTTCATCGGTAAGTACCTAACTAGATAATAATTTTTAAAACTTAGTTAGAGCAAAAAAATGGCGCACAGATTTTGTTCGTGGTGTCTCCTCCATACGTAGTAATATTATCTCAATGGTCATGGCAACACTGTCACGTTATGGAATAAGGCGACGATTTTGTTATCTTAGAATCTTGCCAAGGAAGTTTCACTTCTGACACGTGTGCTCGGCCCACGTTTTTTTTTTTTGTTAATTAAAGCAAAAATCAAAACGATCACATTTCTTTGTTTATATGACACAAAAGCGAGTATGTAATTGCCATAAGCGCATACACAAAATATTTTTGGGCATAGATGTGGTTATTATTCTTTGTGGAATTTATTTTTAAATACTGTCAATTTTTGTTGAACTTTAAATCGCGTGATTTTGCGATTCACGTAAACGAAACAAGCAGCCTCATTTGCAGCTTTTTTCCGTGATAAATTTTAAAACCACGAAACCGCGCCAAAATTCGTTTTTCATAGACCATAGTGTGTGTATCTTGTGCGGTTTTGCAGTTATAGCGGTTAACCGCTCGCGGGAAAGAAACCGTAGTGAGGCCACGCACTTAGTTCGTAAAATAATCGTTTCAAAATCTATCCATTTATCGCAATCACAATATTTTCACATGACGTGTTCAAAATAAATAAATGAGTAATAATTATCTGAGTTAATAATTATGATACAGTTTATACATTAATATTTTTATGGATAAAAACTGAAGTGCACGTCATCTTAGTTGTACAAAATAATAGCACTGACATTACCTAATTATAGGTATTGTTAAATAAAATTATTCTTTAGATCTAGTAGGTAAATAGTTAGACGTCTGCACTGAAGCTGGTACCCGTTGAACCCAAGTCATTAGATCCTATATACATTATACAGTAATCACATAAATATCTATTTAAATGTTTAAAATAACGTTTATGTTAACTATAATTTGAAAATTTTCGATTTCCAATCAATAATATGTAAACTTTTTTAAATTCTATGTTTCATTTTTCACCTTCATGTGATAGTATGAATGAGCCCCAAACAAGTTTTTTTTTATTAAATATATTCCATAATTATACTAAAATATACATTTCCGACTAACGTTTTTGGAAATACATCGTTTAACTCTATATACTAAAACTAAAATATTATTTACAATTAATATTTGGTTCAAGATTTACATTAAAATTTATCCAAAAATCGTTAAAAGCGACACATTAAAACGATATTAACATTCACAAAGTTAATAATTTCCGTATATATTAATTTAGTGTAACAAAAACCAACATTGAAAAATCCCAAACCAAAATTAACAATGGAGATATAACCTTATATAGCTTCTATAATATCACTGGTGCTAGGCAAATAATTTAAAACATTCCTATTATGCTACTGTAACATCATAGCAAACTTTTTAATGCTGGGAAAGCACAATTTATTTGCATTATCTATGGTGTATTTAAAAAATGGAACATTATTTTCGTTGCCATACGAGATTAATACCTAAATCTTTCGCAATAAGATTCAAATTTGTATGACAGAATCACAACGCTTATAATTGGTCTTATTACCTTCTATAAACCGACTATACAAGGCACCTTGTAAAATTTGAATATGGAACATTTCGATTTATAAAAAAAGTAGTACTATGACGTCACAATAACCATAAATGAGTATGACACATAATTTTCTTTATTTCTCAATTAGCTTCTGGTATGAGAGACGCGAAAAACGTCGTGAATATCGTCCAAGTGACAGCTAGCAGTGACTGTTCGTCTTCTGGGGGTTGTTGTGGGTTCTCTTGCGGGGTTGGCGGTGTTTGCGGGGTTTCTTGGGGTTGGGGTTGGTTCGGTTGTGCTCTGTTCTGCGCGCGGTTTCTATCGTTTTGTGGTGCGTTCGGATTCACCAGGAGCTCACGGAAGAAACCGATTTGGTGCCTGTAAAAATCCAAGTACTATTATTGCCTATTTCAGAATATAAAATCGGAAAATTGATTGAAACAATAACTTTTTGAAAGGAGATTGCCCAAGTGACTATGGCACTTGGTATCGCAATCAAACTTATTGTGTCAAGATGAAATATAGCTCAATTTAAAGCTTGATGTTAGTACTTTTAGAAACGATTAAAGTTTTTATGTAAATAAGCCGCAGTTCGCGACAATAAAAATAAAACAATAGTTTTATTCAACACTTCAAAAAAATACTTTATCGAGTTTAAACTAACGATGAACGTTAAGTTTTACATTTATTACATAGGTAATATTTTAATTTACAAGACAAATGTGAAAAGTAAATCGTAATAAACATTATTTCAAAATAAATAACGTCGAACAATGCGTCGAACACATTCATTCAACATTCATTTCAAATAGAAACTATGACATATGACGCAGGACGCTTGCAAGAGAGATAGATATATGTGTCAAAACAAAAACTTTTACTTTTATTTCTATTTATTCGGTATAATTACGACTTAATAAGTAGTGATAAATATGATCATTATAAATACAAATAGGAATTAACAATATCACGAACACGTGACACAACTAGTATTTTACCGATTCCATACGTGGTCATACATGTTTCAAAAGACAAACTTTTACTATTATTTCAATT
>CAJQZM010031502.1:5748-28186 GCA_907164665.1 Colias nastes | reverse complement strand
TAAATACAAATAGGAATTAACAATATCACGAATACGTGGCACAACTAAAATTTTACCGATACCACCCGTGGTCATTCTCCTTTTCTCAATTTCTGTAGTGGATCATGCATACCATAGTGGTCCTTGACATAACTATGATGAGACATAATACGTGGGTTCAAATCCTGGTCGATTATATTTATAACATCATCAAAATATACTTATTCATAAAAAAAAATTAACGCTATAATAAAATAAGATCATTTCTATATATTTATTCACATTGGTGACATACCTGAAATAAATAAACAAAAATAAACTTACAAATAGCCCGCTGCCACCACGATAACCACTAACAACAGCCTCGCCGGGCTCCCATACAAATACAACAACGACACGAGCACAGCCATTCGTGATGCCGCATACAAATGGTCCAGCCAATCACGGCCCTCCTCCTCCACACGTGCGACCGGTTGCGGCGGTTGTGGAGGTGCGGCCGGTTGTGGAGGGGGCGCGTGCGCTTGCCATCTGGAATGTTCGAGAATGTTCTAGAATGTTCTAGAATGTTCTAGAAGGTGTGTGGTGTGGACTGTGGAGTGGAGGCGTGGAAAACGTCCTTAGAATTTGAAATTGTGGAATGGAAGATCAGAATGTTATATAATCTTTGTTTATATCAGTAAATACATTATAATATGTAAATCCGTAGGTACTATAGTAAAATGTAAAAGTTCTGTGCAAAAAGATACTTATTTTGGCGAAAGCTTTTTTTAGAGTAGGTATTGGAATTTGAAATTGTGGCCAGTAGAATGAAAGCTTAGAATGTTATACCAGTAAATACATAATAATGGTTATATCTTAGAAAAATGGTAACAGTTCTGTGCAATAAGATACTTATTTTAGCGAAAGCTTTTTTTTGGAGTAGTTTATAAAAATATGGAATCAGAAAAAATCTGAATTATAACCACGCGTTTTTTCCAAAAATTCTCAGTGGATACAAGTGATATAAAAATCAATACCTACATATTATATTACATTATGAATACTCAATCAGTGTTTGTTGTTTCAGAGCAAGTATTCTATAGCACACAAAGGTCACCCGCATGTTACTTATTTAAGTTTTCACAAAAATGTGCCGTCCACTAAACATAAAATTAAAAAAAATACAGAAAACCAACTTACAAATTAGCATACTGCTGCATATACTGCAAGTACGCTTGCTGCATTGGCAAATATCGTTCATTGAAATTATAATTCGGGTATGGGGGGACCCTGCCATAATTATTAACGAACGAACTCAAATAGTTTTGCATTTCGACCGAATGGTTCTGGTCATTTTGCCGCATCTCCGGTCGAGCGGCCTCTGCTGGTCTTTGTTCTGGCACGTTTCTATTACGCAGACCGTCTGTTTTAGGTTCCGGTATGTCCATTTTGTTCTTGGGCGTACAGACTAGATGCATAGTGTGTGGGATCGGACAGTCATAGCTCCTGAGCACGTCTTTCAGCACTGAATTGTCGTCTAACAACTGGCCAGAGTAGATTATTTTCTGTTCATCTGTTTTCTGAAACAAATGGAGGAGAAATTATTGGATGCAGTTTTAACAGGACACGATTGATAGAGATGACTTTGTGTAAAGGTCATGCTCACATTGTATAACGGAAGAGGCAGTTTATAAGTCGCGCTTTGTCACTCTCACGAATAAAACAGATCTTACTTGCTTGCATACATAAGTCGGGGGATTCCCTGACTTTCATAATATTACCAATCGGAATGTGTACAATATTTCTTTTACCAGGCTAGTGCACAATTAACTAAGAATTAATACATTAGTTCCCAATACATTTATTTTATTTACATACACTTACAACTCTCCTTATAAACGGAAATGCGTGTATTATTATGCGGAATGATAATATAGTACTTGTAATCTCTTCTATTAATGTTTTATACATTGAATAGACCATTCATTTTCCCTGATATTATTAATCTATCCAAATATTAATGTGCTTAAAATATTGTGCAGAAAATGTTACAATTTACATCAAGCAATACATTTAAATTATTATAACATTATTCATTAAAACATGTATGTTGTATGTACACCTGTTTGTATAGATAACACAATGAAAGATACAACACAAACACCATTTATTTCATTGTATAAGATGCAAGATGTCTGAATCATGAGCATGACTGTTATGAAGTGGATCACTTCTTCAAAATATATATTTCCTTGTATTCATAATATTATAATACATTCATATAATACAAGCATGGAATGTGTATTTCGCAAAAACATGAAACGGTAAATACCTATTATCTTAATATTATTTTTATATCACAGAAATGTGGATATGACAGAATTCACGAAATCTCGGAAGATGTCGAATATTGTTTATACATATTTTTTTATCAATCTACCTAAAAATGATGTTACTGTAGTACACAATATAATACTGAATTGCATAAAAATATCACTTCTAACCTTGAATTATTTCAATCGTTATTTAAGTAATTGTCACACTGCTTATATATTTTATTGCAAATTGCAAAATATAACAAGACCATTATTTTTTATTCAAACTGTGAAATACAATAAGATATTTATTTTTTTGCATTTCATTAATTGAAGTTATGTAAAGTTTGATAAGGGTTCAAAACTATAAAGTGCCAATTAAAAAATAACAAATTGAGTATTTGATATTCCATCATGACAAAATTTTATAATTTAGACTGTACAAAAAATATACATTTTGCATATTTTCTATTATGAAGTATCAAAATTCACCTTGCGGCTATTATGTAGCAATGATAATAAATATTTCAGAAACGTAATATTAAAGTATTTTATTGGAGTTGTTCGGTCACTAGGGATCAATTTAGAATGCGATATACTGAATGATGATTTTATAAAGAAAAATACGTCTTGCTTGTATGATACTTTAATTACGACTAATTATGACAATTCAATCGGACATACCGCCCACCAAAACATATTGTTTTCAACTTAAATTCATTAACAAAAATAAACGATAGCATTGAAATAACAAAATTTTAACTTAACAATGATTGAGTACAGTGGACTGTATAACTGTAACCATTAACTACTTAATAACTTGATTGTACATAGCTATATAATATTATGTTATGTTTTGGCAGGAATACATTTCATTAAGTTTTTTACAAACTATCACATTGAAGAAAGTAACAAAAAATATTATGCAAAATTTTACATTAACTTTAGGTACTTAATTAAACATTCTTACTTCATACATTAGATCTTCAAACAAGTAAAACTTAAACAATTCTCAGAACTTCAAACCTTTTGTAAAGTAATACAAAGAAATAACTTCAAAATTAATGTGTTTACAATTTCTTATCTTCTTCTAATTTTTATATAAAATAATTTAGTTTCAATAACAATTAATACCTACATATTAATTTAGCTTGTAAATACATAACTCATTTTTTTTAATCAATTTTATTTGGAAGTAAAACTAACTTTATCTTACTGTTACTATTCGTACTAAACCATCTGAGCCAGGATGAACTTCTTTCACGCAACCTAATAACCTTAATTACAACGACATCTCCAATATTTGGTGACTGAATGTTGGTGTGCCATTTACTTCGTTGTTGTAATGTGTTTAAATACTCAGATCTCCAGCGGTGCCAAAAATCCTGAGTCATCTTTTGTATACATCGCCATCTTGTGAGTAGGCCAGCATCAGCCTGCTTATAATGAACATCAGGAACACCAATCAATGGTTCGCCAATAAGAAAATGTCCAGGTGTGAGTGGTGTTAGTGTGTCGATAGTCTCGTCTAGTTGACAAAGTGGACGAGAATTAAGACACGCTTCTACTTGGGCCAATAGTGTAGACATTTCTTCATAGGTTAGTTTTGTATCTTTATTTACTCTTATCAAATGTCTCAAAAATCTTCTACAATATGACAAAACTCTTTTCATCCGAGATAAACTCGAAAATCTCTCCCAAATTGGTATTTCAAAATCTTCTTCCTTTGTGTTGTATAAACTCTTCAATTCTAAATCTGTTTCTGGAATATCTGTTTTTGTTGTGTTGGCGTTACTTTTATCTTTCAGCCATTCTGGTCCATTCCACCAAAGATTCGCACTTTTCAATTCGCAAGCTTTAATTCCTCTTGACGCGATATCTGCTGGGTTCTCAGCAGATCGTATGTGATTCCATCTGCAGCAGCCCACAACTCTCAAAACATCTGCCACTCGATTGGCGACAAACGTCTTCCACTTACTTGGGTGAGATTGCAGCCACGACAAAACTACCATTGAATCTGTATAAGCGTATATCTGCGAGTTCGCCAGTTTAAGTAGATTTGATGTTTCTTCAATGACTTCTGCCAAAAGCGCTGCTGCACATAACTCAAGTCTAGGTATGGTAAGTTGTTTCAACGGAGCAACTCTTGTGCGAGATGCTATCATAGTAACATAGACATCTTCTCTTTCATCGACGACTCTAAGGTAAACGACAGCTGCGTATGATTTCGTTGAAGCGTCTGCGAAACCATGTATCTCCACCACTTTACTTCTTGGAGCTGTGTGAAACCATCGTGGGACTTCAAGTGATTTTAGTTCAAGTAAGTCATCTCTATAGCATTTCCATTCTTCTATTATGTCGCAGGGTAACTCATCATCCCATCCCTTATTACAAAGCCAAAGTTTTTGCATCATGACCTTTGCCACTATTACTACAGGAGATAACCACCCAAAAGGGTCAAACAAACGTGCAACATCGGAAAGAATAGACCTTTTTGTCACAGGAAGTATTAATTCAGGTAAGTCTATAGTTATTTTAAATGTATCACTTCTTCTATCCCATGTTAAGCCTAATATTTTTATTATTTTATCTAGTTTGATTTCTAAATTTTCTCTAATTATATTATCATCTTCTTTTATGTATTGTATGACTTCTTCAGCATTACTGGACCACTTTTGCATGTTAAATCCTCCTCTTTTTAAAACAATCTTTATTTCTTCACAGAGCTTCTTTGCCTTTTCTACATCTTCATGACCCCCCATTAGATCATCAACGTAAAATGATGTTTGAATCGCATTAGCAGCTTCAGGATATTCTACCATTTCGTCATTTGCTAATTGTTTCAGTGTTCTGACGGCGAGGAATGGTGCTGCGGCCGTTCCGAACGTCACTGTTAAAAGTTTATAACTTCTTAATACCTCGTCTGGATTGTCTCTCCAAACAATGCATTGTAATTTTGAGTGGTCTTCAGACATCTTAACCATTCTGTACATCTTTGTTATGTCTCCAATGAAGCAAATCTTATTAATTCTCCATAAAGTAATAAGACTGCGAAGGTCTCTTTGTAGAACAGGACCTACTCGCATTAAATCGTTCAGTGATAAACCGTTGGAGCCCTTAGCTGAAGCATCAAAGACTACACGGACCTTTGTAGTCTCTTTGTCTTGTCGAATGACAGCATGATGAGGTAAGTATATAGTGTTCTTGTCATCATCATCTTCTAACTTCTTCATGTGACCCATACTTATATATTCTTTTATAACCTTTGCGTATTCTTCTTTTAGTGATTTGTCTTTAGCAAATTTTCTTTCTAATTGTTTGAACCTCTTTATTGCAGTATCTTTAGTATTTCCTATTTGTTCAATTGTTTCTTCTAAACTTTGCTTTAAAGGTAATTGTACTATATATCTTCCTTCGTGATCTCTTTGGGTTGTTTTTGTATATATATCTTCACATTCGTCTTCTTCTTTTGTATATATCTTCTTCTTGTTGTATAAGAACGTGTCTATTTCCCAAAAAGATTTAAGTAAGTCATTGTCTTCTCTGATGAACATACTTCTTAGTGTTTTCGTGTTGTTACGGTCAGCATGTGTAGTCTGGCCAGACAATATCCAACCCAGACTAGTCTTTTGGGCTACTAAACCGTTGTGTAGGCGTATGATGCCGTCTTCAATAATTCTCGTAAAAACTTCTACACCTAGTAGAAGGTCAATGCTGCCAGGTGTTCCGTAAGTAGGGTCAGCTAAATCGATAATTTCCATTTCCATCTGCAGTGAAATCTTCTTGGCAGGCAGAATCGATGATATTGTTTTCATCACGTAAGCTTCCATTTCAATAGGCGACGACTTAGTGTACTCGAAACTGTACCATGTGCTCTTTTCTTCTTTAGGTTTAGTAAATCGACAACTCTTGACGTGATGAAAGACGCTTCTGATCCCTGGTCTACAAGTGCACGAAAACGGTGAAGTTCACCTGACTTGCCTTTTATGTAGACTAACGCCGTAGCAAGTAGAACCCTTTTACTAGATTGTGCTTCGCTTGAGTAATGCGCTGTGATTTGTGCTTCTGATGTTGGTGCGCTTGTTGGAGTCGTTGTGTTTGTGTAATCAATCCCTTGCTTCTTGTCTAAGTGTAATAGGGAATGATGTCTTCTTCTACAAATTCTGCAAGACGTTTGTTGTTTACATTGTGAAACGGTGTGATTGGGAACTAAACAATTAAAGCATAACTTATTCTTGAGTGCAAATTGATGTCTGTCTTCAATAGTTTGTTTAGAAAATTCGTTGCAGTGATAAATATAATGATTTTGCTGACAAAAGATACACATCGGCTGATTGTTACTTGTTAAATGTGAATTCTTAATATTCTTAGCGGCATGGAATGATTTTTGTGTTGACGATCTATCTTTATTTGTCGTTTGTTGACTGTTCGATGTTATCATTTCCAAGGTGCGATACTTTAACTCAAGGAATTTATTCAAATCTTTCCAACTAGGCAGCTCTTCCGATTCTTGTTGATAAATATATTCTTCCCATGATTTGTGTGTCTCCTGGTCTAATTTTTGTAGTATAATATAAATTAAAATTGGACCCCATGTATCGGTACAAATTTGCATATTTTGTAGACTATTTAAACATTCATTAGTTGTGTCCAAAATGAATTTAATTTGTATTGGTGTTTGTGTATTTACCTTACGTATGCCAAAAAATCTTTTAAATATGGAGTTTATAATAATCCTTTTATTACCGTAACGTTTCTTTAAAGTGTCCCAAGCTTGTTCGTAATTATTTTCGGTTACATTAATATGTTTCAATAAAGATGCGGCTTCACCGGTAACACTTAACTTAAGATAATGTAACTTTTGTACCTTTGATAATGACGAATTATTATGCACAAGTGTAGTGAACAAATCTTGATATGATAAAAATTCATCGTATCTTCCTGAGAAAGTAGGTAACTCGATGTGAGGAAGTTTCACCCCCGATATACACGGTTCAACCACTGAAACACCCATTTCACCTTGCTGCATCACGTTTTTATTCGCACCCAATAAATCTATCATGTCCGCTTTAAAGTTGATATACACATCTTCGTATTTATAATATTCTTCGTTTAAAAAATAAGGAATCACGCCGCGCTGATCTCTCGTCGTACGTTTCGATAATTGCAAATGTGCTTCATTAAATAACTTCCAATAGTCTTCCATACACTCCAAACGTGCTTTAATATAGCCCTCCGTTAATCTGACCTTAGGTGATTTTTTAAAATTAATTTGTGTCTTTTGTAACTTCGATGCTAAATCTTCTAACATGTTAATATAACTTTCTTGTTCGGAAGTAATAGAAGTAGCCATTATGTTTAATTAAATTCTTAAATATTATCTTCTTATAAATGCAACGATTCACTTCAAAATCTTGATTTTTAATAATTAATTATAACTTCTTTTGTCTTGACATCAATTGTAACAAAGCGTCGCAAACTTGTAACTTGTAAACAACTTTTTCTATATAGGATTGTTCGCCGGCCGATGCACTATTGTTCTCGTTATCGCAAAACTATCCGGCTCGTTATAGGCCATATGTTCGGTCACTAGGGATCAATTTAGAATGCGATATACTGAATGATGATTTTATAAAGAAAAATACGTCTTGCTTGTATGATACTTTAATTACGACTAATTATGACAATTCAATCGGACAGGAGTCATTAGTGTTTTATAAAAGGCAATTAAATTTTGAATTAATACTGAAATGATAATAATGTTTATATAATTTTAACTACTTATCAGTTAATGTATATGCAAATGAATAAATTTTTTATGATAATGGCAGTCGTTAAAAAAACAGTAATTTCTGTTGGTATTTAATCTTTAATGCATTATAATGCAGGTGTAAAATAAATTTTGAAATAGTTAAGGAAATATACATTTGTAACTGATTGATGTGAAGAGATGATGTTTTTTTTTTCAACGCGCTAATCTCGTTTTTTACGACCGTTAACTGATTGAAAAATTTGTTTTTTATTTTATTGATGAATATTATAAACAAATCTAAATTAACATGTTTCTGTGGATAAGTTAAGATATTATACCTTGCTTATTCCTTGTTAATTATCAGATAAACATTTATCTGATGATATTTATCTGATAAAAAAAATTTAACAAAATAGTAGTTTTTTTGTATGTTATAAATATTATCAATGTAGTTGCCCACAAGTTCCTGTGGTTAGATAGTGATATTATTTTTTGATATTAGTTCTACATTCGGGTTTTTTTTTTAAATATGATTTATGTTTAAAAATATGTTTTAAAAATATTATCTTTATTTTTAAAACAAACGTAGTGATAAGTGAAAATTCGATAGAACACCATTTAATTACATATTGAGATAAAATAGAAAGAATATTTTATCAAGCTTGAATTTATTATTTTAGAGTATTGTTACAAGATTAACTTTCTGAAAGAAACAAATAGGTATAGTGATCATAAATGCTACCTACCTGAACCCAAATGAATTAAAAATTGAATTTAAATTTCTAATTAATTTTAGCTCTATTCACTTCCCTTTGCTAACAAACAATGTCTGATAAAAATGTAAATTTCTAAAGTTGAAAATGTAAGTGAGCATTGATTGTGTTACTATGAGAATAACATTTTAAATTGTATTGGACTTTGTCCTTTCAATAAACTGAATTCATAATAATAAATAATAACAATTGTTAAATAAGCAATGATATCATGAATTTCATTTAATATGATGTGGTTAAATTAAACTATAACTTTGCTTTAAAGCGGAGTACAACAACATGTCTTTTTTTTTAATATGAATCTGAATATCAAATTTTATTTAATAATATTCAGTATGTACATCTGGAAAAGGTTTAATCCTTTTACACCACGTAAAAGAATTAAAATTTGATATTCAGATTCATATTTAAAAAAAAGACATAATTTGAGGAAGTATAACAAACGATTATACGGAAAATTATAGAGAAATTAAGTAATTGCTCACCGGTTTACTTGGATAAACTTCCGATAAATGACCTTTTAGCTGCCTCACAGTCCAGGATGTCTCACATTCGATGTTTTGATCCTCAATTTGCTGGTTAGGAGCCTTCACAATCAGTGTCACGTTATCTGGTATCATTTTCGCAGCACGCAATTGTTGAGATCGTTAGATAATTCAATACTACACACTTATTTTTTTTTCCACACAAAAAATATGAAGTATACGTATGACGCAATATTTATAATAAGCAATTGAATAATTTAAACAGGTGTAACCGTGTCTCAAAAATGGTCTTTCTCAATCCACGATCAAACAGTAATTCGATTAGAAGTAAATAAATATTGCCGAAAATAATCACTGTAGAGGCCCCCTGTACTTGTCAATTTGCTCTACAATTATCTGTCTTATTGTGATTGGTCCAGTTTTATAGACACAAACAACAGAAAGATAAGAAAAGGCAATGTTCCAGTTTTCTATTGGTTGTTTTTAAATTCATGGGAACAATAATTATTTCCCTCTAGCAATTTCAATGTATATAAATTTTATTTTTCACAGATTTATCCTTATTTCATTTATAATACACAATAAACAAAATACAAATAAAATTATTATTAAACCACCTAAAATTTAATAGATGTTAGGTTTGCCGTTTGATTAATTGTAGCGAAATAATTAAATAAGAGGATTCTCTATGGTTTAGCATTTTTTGGTGTTGCATGAATTTAAAAGTTAGCCTATTTTCCGCTAAACAGTACATTCGGATTTATGTCTTTAAAAATTGAAAAATGTTAATAGCATTTATTTTAATGATTATATACACAAAAATCAATTCAAAAAATCTTCAAAAATTAATTAATTAAACAAAAACATACTTCCTTAATAGTAGCTACTAGCTAACCATTCAGGCTAAAACGAATTACTAAAAATAGAAATTCCCACAAATTGGTTGAGTTAACGATAATTATTAACGGGCAAACTTTCTTCAAAATGTCAAACAAATTCCAATTGTCAACAAACACATAACCTCTCAATAATTGTAATTTGTATTTTTAGTGAGAATTTTTGTTATTTTTGTGTTGTTAGCTCATATTTGCGTTGTTTTTTAAGGCAAAATTATGTGTACAAACTACAGAAGAATATAACTACGAAAGTAAACTAAAAAAATATTGGTTGCAACTATATTTTGCAAACTTTGAGTGCCATCCTCCGTTTAAACATTAATAATGGGTGTAACTGTGTAAGTTAATATAATAATGAATCAAATATCTCGTATATGCGATACATATTATAAATTATTACAAATAACATTTTCTTTTATAGATTACAACAGTACCCAGTGCCGGAAAATAAAACCGGTACTTACGTTATCGAATTGTTAACTAAACGACTATTAGCGTTAGGAGCAACACAACAGGGACAATTTCTAGTAGACTGCGAGAGCTATCTATCTCATCCTACAATGGGTAAGCGCTTAATTTTTTTAAAAGAAAGTTAGGATTAGACGAGCACTTGACCATCGCTTCACCTGATGGAAAGCGACTAGTCTAGGATGGAGCATGTTTGCCTAATAAATGTCAATTCACTACACACACCAAAAACTTGGTGTTTGCTTATTTTACATCTATATAAAGCTTTTAGCCACTCGTTTTCAAAGAAAATCCCGCATAGATCCTGTTCCTGCGAGATTTCCGTGATAAAACCTATCCTGTGTGTTAATCCAACTTACCCTCTATGTGTGTGCCAAATTATAATAATTATAATATAGTTTAAATTATTTTTTTCCATGAAACCATTATAAAAACTTGTTTAACATATAAAAAATATGTATTTTCAGGATCTACAAAAACAGTGCACATTTTACACAATTCCGAGCAGCCAGCATCAGTTTTTTCAATTCTTGAAAGTGGTACAAAGAATATACATGTGATCGCAGATGGTTTATTTGATTTGCTGATGATGAAACTCTCTGTACACTATACTTCTAAAAAACAAACTAAAATCGAGAGCAAGGGTCCTCGCTTTGAGTTAAGCGATTTTTGTGTGAAACTTGGATCTGTGACAATGAATCAGAATTTTAAAGGGATTCTTATAGAGGTATGTTTGATGTTCTTTGTAATTATAATCTGCAAAAATGCAATTGAAGTATTCAAATTTTGATTTAAAAGTCGGGAAGATTTCCATAAATATATCAGTATGATTATTGAGCTCACAGTATGTCTTATAAAGCTACAATAGGACAAAGGATACTTGTTTGTTTTACTTTGCCTTTAGAATATAAGTACATTTAAATTAAAGTATCATGTTATTCATTTCAAATCAACAATTGTTTGGCAATTAATTCATTTCAAACTTTTAGGTGGAATACAGACCGTGTGTAATGGCGAACGCAGTGTGGGGTCTCCTCCGGGAGTTCTTACAAGGTCTCCTGGGCCCCACGATACAAGTGCAACCTCCACAACACTTGTTAAGTCGAATGAACGAAATATACACACCAATAGATACTATATACCAGTATTTGGAACATTTTAGTGCTTATAGAAAAGTAACGGGGATGAGAAGTGCTTAGATTAAGTTGTAAGAATAAATTTGTATGTAAGAATGGGTGTTTTATCAATAATATTCCTTAATATAAATAATTGTTTGTTGAATAACATTCATTATAAAATTAAAAATGTTTTATTAGAAAATAAAACTTTTTTGCAACAAAAAATTTAAACAAGCTCTGCTTAAGCTCATAATTATGTACTATTGGTTTTAAAGAGTGAAGAAAATAGGTTTTTTATAATAATGGTAAATAAAATTCAATACCTTTGATTTCAGCGCAAAAGTTTTTCATTAGAGAACAGGTATTCTCTATATTGTGTATGTATGAAATATAACTGTTATAAAAAGTATCAAATCAACTTTTATAAACAAATATGAAATATGAAAGTATTTTAAATGAAATTGTTTACATTTACATTGTTTCTTCTCAAATGACCAAAATAAAACATCAAAGGAAAATAAACAACAGTATTAATGATGTAAACAATATTTGTGTATTTCAAACTTACATACAATGAGTACAGGTATTTTGTACAATTTTAAATAATATAGAAAATGAAATGTGGGTTAATTTTTATGTGCATAGTTTTTGGAACATGTAAGTATACTTTACTTTTTTTTCAAATAATGTTTCTATTCCTTTAACGTGTATTGTGTTATTATAGGTATTATTTACACAAATAGTTTCAATTGATCTGAATACAACTGTATTCTATAGATTTTTGTGATAAAGGAAAACACACATCTATTTATCTATATATTTCTTCTAGACTATCTTCCGCCCGCGACTCCGTCCGCGCGGAAAAATTAAGAAAAATTAAGATTAATTTTTTTTCTACGTATTTTTCCAGGATAAAAAGTATCCTATTTTATGCCCAGAATAATAAGGTATAATTATACCAAGTTTCATCGAAATCGAACCGTTAGTTTTCACGTGATGTCTGCATATACAGACAGACAGACAGACAAAAATTTTTTTAATCACATATTTGGGTTTGGTATCGATCCAGTAACATAATACTATTATGTTAGTATGCTATTTATTTTTTCAATATTTTCTATGTACAGAATTGACCCTTCTACAGATTTATTATATGTAATAGATAATAATTTCTACATAATAATTTTTGTTTAATTCTTTTAGTAAAGTCAGTTAAATCAGTAGAAATAGATGTCATTGATTGTGGAATTGATCACGACGTAGAAGTAGCAACTGGAGATGTTGATATTACTAGATATCCTTGGTTGGGAATTTTATACTACAGCTATTGTGAGTACTAATAATATATTATATTTTTTCCATTTCTGTATTATTTTTATAAAGTGTTTATAAATGTCTTATTTGACAGTAATTATAAAAATAATACATATTATCTATTCCACTGCCCTAGTAACATTAAGCAAAGAAAAAAAACGACGTGTGGCACTCGGGGACTGCCGCGGTAAAGCTATTCCTTCAAGCTATGCATGCTATGCCTTCAAGCCACACCTCCGAGCCCGTCGGAGTGGGGAGCGTGAGGTTTTTTCGTTACGGAATTTCTCGATTCGGTCCCCGCGCTCAAGGCCCGCGATAGAAGCTATGCAATAGCTTAAAAAATAATAATGATTAAAATATATTTATGTCATTCAAAACAAAAGACAGACAGCTAAGCTGTGGTACCTAATACATTTGTATTGCTTTTTTATTTTAATGTTATCCTACCGTCATTTTATACAAGGAGAGAGTAAACAAAATTAAGAGATAATATGTACCTACCTACAATTTTCAATATATTTCCATAGATCTTGTGAAATGTTGTAACTTATTCTTTGTTCAAACTATACAGGGTGTAATCGTTAAGTGTGCACAGGCCGACAGGCGATTTTTCCGTAAGTATTACAGATAACAATAAAAAAAATTATCTTTAAACCCTCCCATACATTAAGTATGAAATATGAATATCCCATAAACATTTAATATGAGATTTTAGCTTTCTTTTTCTTTTTTTGGTTTTCTGCTTTAATTACTTCGCAAATTTGAAGTGGCATTTTCCACGCTTTTTCCGGACATTTTCACGCATTTTCCGGATATTTTCCGGGAATTTTCCGGGCATTTCCCAGGCATTTTCCGGGGATTTTCCAGGAATTTTCCACGCTTTTTTCGGACATTTTCACGCATTTTCCGGATATTTTCCAGATATTTTCGAGGCATTTCCCATGCATTTTCCAGGGATTTTCCAGGCATTTTCCACGCTTTTTCCGGACATTTCCACGCATTTTCCGGATATTTTCCAGACATTTTCACGCATTTCCCGGATATTTTCGGGAACTTTCCGGGAATTTCCCAGACATTTTCCGGACATTTCCCTCATTTCCGGCATTTTCCGGACATTTTCCAGGCATTTCCCAGACATTTCCCGGGCATTTTCCACGCATTTCCCAGACATTTTCCGGACATTTCCCTGGCATTTTCCGGGGATTTTCCGGAAATTTTCCGGGCATTTCCCAGGCATTTTCCGGGGATATCTGGAAAATGCCAGGGAAATGTCCGGAAAATGTCTGGGAAATGCCAGGAAAATGTCCGGAAAAAGCGTGGAAAATTCCTGGAAAATCCCCGGAAAATGCCGGAAATGAGGGAAATGTCCGGAAAATGTCTGGGAAATTCCCGGAAAGTTCCCGAAAATATCCGGGAAATGCGTGAAAATGTCCGAGAAAAGCGTGGAAAATGCCTGGAAAATCCTTGGAAAATGCCTGGAAAATCCCCGGAAAATGCCAGGGAAATGTCCGGAAAATGTCTGGGAAATGCCCGGAAAATATCCGGAATATGCGTGAAAATGTCCGGGAAAAGCGTGGAAAATGTCTGGGAAATGCCTGGAAAATATCAGGAAAATGCCTGGGGAATTCTTGGAAAATCCCCGGAAAATGCCTGGGAAATGCCTGGAAAATATCCGGAAAATGCGTGAAAATGTCCAAAAAAAGCGTGGAAAATTCCTGGAAAATCCCCGGAAAATGCCTGGGAAATACCCGGAAAATTCCCGGAAAATATCCGGAAAATGCGTGAAAATGTCCGGAAAAAGCGTGGAAAATGTCACTTCAAATTTGCGAAGTAATTAAAGCAGAAAACCAAAAAAAGAAAAAGAAAGCTAAAATCTTTCATATTAAATGTATATGGGATATTCATATTTCATACTTAATGTATGGGGGAGGGTTTAAAGATAATTTTTTTGATATTTCTCGATTTATTTTTAAAAATTTATTACGGCCATTTTACTCATTAGGTTCAGTACTTTCGATATCAGTTTAAAGTTTTTTGTTATCTGCAATACTTACGGAATCGCCTGTGCACACTTAACGATTACACCCTGTATAGTTTTAATAAATAATTGTTAATATTGTAGATGGTGAAACTGACGATGCCCGAGCGGTGACGACCGTGGCTTTGATTCAAGCTGAATTTGTGATAGCTCCTGCGGCTGATATTGGGCCAATGCCTAAACATGATTTCAGGTAACTAGTAGTTAATTTAAATCTTAACTAATGCTATAAAGAGGCATGATTTGAGGCAAAAGTTGTCGACAAATTAAAAAAAAAAAAAAATTATGTTTTTTTTAATTGGTTTTTTAATCACATACCTCGTAAAAATTATTAAATTTATCGAATATGGGGATATTCTTGTCTCTTTTTAGACGCCTCCTTTAAAAGATTGAAAGCTGAAATTAAAAAAAAAAATAATTGGATTTTGTAGATAAAAATAAATAATAATAAATAATAAACTTCTTGTCATGAAAGCACAAAAAATTAATTATTTAGTTTGAGTTTTAGTACTTAATTGTTGAGTAGTGCTTCTGCCTCCAAGGTTGCCCAAATAATAAAGCCTTTACTTTAATTACTTTTAAAGAGGATTAAAAGTGCAATACATGTGTTGTTTAAGCTAGCTATTTGAACGTTTTTTCAGATCAAACGCTCGCGTACTTTTGGGTGAAAACTGGAATCGAATTGGTCGCAAAGTGAGAAACTACGTGATACACGAAGAGTATGAAAACACGTATAATACCATCGCTTTGGTGCAACTAAGGACTCCAGTCAGAAACAGTATATTACCTTTATATTGTTGCTATAAAAATGAACTTAAAATTAATTAAAACTGTCCTCTTTGTATGTCAAAATCATGGTCAAAATTCTAGTCGAGAGAAACATACGTTAAAGCAAAATTAAGCTTATTATCATTATTGTAAGGTATATTCACAAAACGTACCAAGTGTAGCCATAAGCAAGTTTTTACTAATGACCTATATACTACCTATTTCAATAATACAATAATGACCTATATACTACTTTTTTATTTTTTCTATAGACTATTTAATTTGCATAGAAAGTGAAGCACCCCTTATTTTATTAAGGCACATGTGTTCACTAATATTAAGAAGAATGGCATGCCCTTCAATTTCTTTGTTCCTTACAGTTAATATAAAACCGCTCTGTCCTCCGCCTCACATAATAAGGAATCCGGACTTTTACATCGTCAAGTTTAAAGAAGGTTAGTGTTATCCATAAATTTTAAGGTATTATATAGATAGACTAGCTGCGCTCCGCGGTTTCACTCGCGTGGATTCGCTCCTGTTGGTCTTAGCGTGATGATATATAGCCTATAGCCTTCCTCGATAAATGGGCTACCTAACACCGAAATAATTTTTCAAATCGGACCATAGCGCGTTCAAACAAACAAACTCTTCAGCTTTATAATATTAGTATAGATAGAGCAGCAACAAAAGTCAGAAAGAGATAGCAGATTACAGTATCCTATGATTATGAAAGAGATAACATTAATAAGAAAAAAATGGCATTTAAAAAGGAAAACCACAAATATGACTAATCAAAAAAAGAAGCTAGTCAATTTTGATTTGATGGCTAGTAATTAGATTGTATTTTTTCAGATTATCAAAATTTACAAAAGAGAGTTATTCCAGTGTCTCACGTGCCAGCTAATTTATGTCGCGAGTTTTACTTGAGAGCTAATGTAAGTATTAATTAATATAATATATGCTAATCTGAAGATAAAATACATTTTTCTTCATGAATAAGCGGATATAATATGGTAGTGTTTCCATTCAAACTTTTTCAAAATCACTACGTATATTTTTGTAGGTACATATGCGATATTTTTTTATTTATATTGGTGATAATGAGGGTATTTAAAATTTTTCATATCTTGTATGTAACATTGCTTTTCTACCTAATATTTTTTTGAACTGTTTACCTTTTTCCTCGGTTGCCTGAAAGAGATCACTACTTTACTAATTGATTTTTGTGCATAATATATATAGGTAATTGAAATAAGGTTCCTTTAAATATATGATTCTAATAAAGTGTTGAAAAAAAAATATAGTTTACGTATTTCGCTATTAATTATTATTTATTGTTGACAGTTATACGCAAAAAAATTGCGTCCACCGCATGTATCTTGTGCGGTATCTTTGGAAGAAGATAATGTTTGTGTTTGGGACGCAGGTTCGTCTCTAGTGGCCAGGGATGTATGGGGGAGATGGCAGTTGGTGAGTAATTAATATTTTCTCTGTGTGTAAATCTATACTAATATTATAAAGCCGAAGAGTTTTTTTTGAATGCGCTAATCTCAGGAACTACTGGTCCGATTTGAAAAATTCCTTCGGTGTTAGATAGCCCATTAATCGAGGAAGGTTATATATTATCACGCTAAGACCAACAGGAGCGGAGCCACGCGGGGCGCGGCTAGTAAGTAATAACTTGAGCAAAATCATATTTTCATTGAAGGTGTATATTTAAAAAATAAAACCGGCCAAGTGCGAATCGGAATCGCGCATTGGCTCCGAATTTTGTTGTGATAAGTGCTAAAACACATTGAGACATAGACAATAGACATGCCTTTTTTACTACTTATTTTTTTTTCAGATATAGATAATATAACATATCTCTACATTACATTTAAATCTACCTAACAATCAAAACTTTTATAAAAAAAGGCGTGCTAAAAATTATAGCAGAAAAAGCAAATTGTCTCTTGAACTATTACAGAAATATGGCGTCACAACTCAAATTATAAAGTTGCAAAGTTTTTAAGCTATTGCATAGCTTCTATCGCGGGCCTCGAGCGCGGGGACCGAATCCAGAAATTCCGTAACGAAAAAACCTCACGCTCCCCACTCCGACGGGCTCGGAGGTGTGGCTTGAAGGCATGCTATGCAATAGCTTTACCGCGGCAGTCCCCGAGTGCCACACGTCTTTTTTTTCACTATTGTCCCGAATTCTTCGCTACCAATTTTGAATTTGTAAGAAAAACTAATTTATTTGTCTTAATTTATTATTTTAGTTAGGTATAGGTGTCCGTGGGCCAGGTTGTGGAGCGCCGTCCCGGTATTTGGATATTATGAGCTATTTCCCCTGGATAGAAAGCACATTGAATAAATTCAGACGCATCACTATATCTAAGATGTCCAAACACAAGTATATATTGAGAGGTTAGTTGGTTTTAATTATAAAGGTACTAATAATGATGGTGTTTTTAAATAACATTTTTTTCAACCGACTTTAAAAAAGGCGGTTCTGAATTCTATAGTACTTTGTTTTTGTTACTTCAGATGCTTCGACTACATAGATAAACCGATTTTGATGATTTTTTTTTATTTTGAAAGCCGGTGTCTTCTAGTTATGACAAATTGAGGTGGTTTAGTTTTAGTATAATTAAATATATGGTACACACAATTCAATAGGTACCTAAAATAATGAGGATAAAGTTACAACATATTATAAAATATATTTTTATTGTTATATAAATGATTTTACTTATATTTCAGGAGGCAGTATAGCGTACCAACGCTTCGGAAACTGTGATGAAGAAGAGAAAGTAAATCTTGTGTATCGAGAGATGATATCATTACGTACTGATAACAATCAATTCCAATTTCTAACGTATAACGTAAGTTTTGGTGGACAGTTTTTAATAAAAATATATTATTTGTAAAATGCTATAATAGGTAAATAATAAGATGTATAGAAGAGTCTGTAGTGAAACTCATGCAAGTAATTATTTATTATTTTAAATCACGTTTAAAATCCGTTAAAATCTTTAAAATCTAGAAAGTATTATCAGATTGTGGATGAAATGTAGATTTTGTACATGTTTCCAAATACTTGAGAAAACTAACACTTTTTTAAATACCTAAAATTCTATAACTAAAACTGTCTTACCACAAAAAACTTTAGACAGGGTTTAACTTTAAGCGCGGGTTCTCTTTAATCTGGTTTTGTCGTATTTCACAAAGACAACTATTGAAGTGACAGATCCCTGGTTTAAAGTTAAGACTGTGTTTAAACTGTTTTGTGGTAAGACCAATAGTGTTTAAAAAAGTCACTAACAAAACCTAATCACCGGTCCATACTAAATTTGACCATTAAAATGTCCTACATTTTTTTCCTTTAATTGAATGTAAAATACCTATTAAAAATACTAGATTTTCCTTAAACAGTTGTCTTTATACGACGATGTGGAGTTCACTTGTCTCACATTAGAACTAATCAACGCATCGGCTGTATCGGAAATGAGAGTGAAGCATCTATGCACTAGGTATTCTAAGGGACCACCGTGTTATGCGTATAAAGGTAATTTGATAACTTTAAGAACTGAATTTTAGTTATTTTGAGATTTCTGCACTATGCAATTAGAAAAACAATGACTTGAAAAATTTTATGAGGTTATCTTTTAATTAAATATGTAAAAAGGTATCGTAAGTACTATTTGTCTCAAAAATGTGACTTAGTAGTCATTAAAAGTATGCCCTCTATGTACTTATCTATTCTTCCGATCATTGAAGAACAATAAACAAGCTCAAAAATTGTCTGTAACAAAACTCTGCCTACGCGTCTAGGGCCTAGGCATAGTTTTATAATGAGCGAATACAATAGACTTTGAACTTTACTTCAACAAATAAGGTGTTAATGAAATGCAATATCTACACAATGCCACTTGAAAATGACATTGTACAATTTGATATTTTTTGGTTTTACGGCATTCAATTGCTTTATAAATATAAATTAAGAAGAATAGAAAATATTTGATCACGAGACGGGACTCGAACCCGCATCCTTTCGCGGCAAATCGGGGGGATAGGAACCCGTTAGATGGTTAGGCAACCAACTCAGCCACTCGTGACCCGCCAGAGATTTATAAATTTATATTTATAATGACATTGTAATAAATTATTAAATACTTGCATATAATTCCAGGGTCAGTCTTCGAAATATCAGTATACCTAATGTTTTCTGACACATGCCGTTTCGAAATGTTCGCATGGGGTTTCAAGAAGAATATGACGTTAATAGACATTCAGGCTTGGAAATGGGAAGAGGGGACGTATTATGAAGATTTTACTATGCTCCCAGTAGAATATCGAGGGCCCACACATTTAACGGAGTTTGGTTTTGAACCGCTCGATATGGGAATGTGGGTACCGGAATATGAATTGTGGACGACGACCGAATTTGATAATAAAACCTGGTCTAGTACGACGAGGAAGCCTAAGTTTATAGCTGGTATGTTTTTTGTTTTATTTTGTGATGTTGCTTATGCAATTTGGATATTGCCATAGCTATATTATCTTCATATTAAATAACTAGCTTTCCGCCAGCGGCTTCGCTCGTATAGTCAAATAAAAACCAGCATAGTTCCCGTTCCCGTGGGATTTCCGGGATAAAACCTATCCTATGTCCTTCCTCAGGTTCCACGATACCTCTGTACCAAATTTTAACAAATTCCATACAGTACTTTTTGATATTAGCCCGGACATACATAGACAAAAATTCTAAAAACTATACTTTTGACTTTGTTATCGATTGTAGATCACGCCCCAATTGTCCTTTTAAAAAAATATTCAATGTACAGTTTTGACTTTCCTACGATTTTATTATATGTATAGATTTTTTTTCACTACATTTTTTTTACATTTTTAGAGGACGCAACACCACCTCCTCAGAAAGAAGAGAAAGGGCCAAGAGAAACTACCACCACGGAGGCGGGAGTCACAACCGAACCTACTACTATAGCCCCAAATGTGTCTTTTATATTTTTGATGACGGGAAAACCGAATTTTGATATAGCATACACTGAGAAACCAAATTATGCTAAGAATTAATAAATACTGGTTCCTATGCTGTTATATTCATTTTGCATATGGATTTTGATATAATTAAAAAAATAATTAATTTAAACTAAAAACGATAAACTTAGTAAAGAAACTAGTAGAGATATTATGTTTTTGTATGTTGATATTAAAAAAAGTTCATTCTATTATTTACCAATGATATAAACACAAAGCAAACTATTTTAAAGATTTCATGAACGTTCAATTCTTAAGCTGCGTCCTTATAAGTAACTAGCAATCCGCCCCGGCTTCGCCCGTGGTACCTACATGTTTAAACTATCCTATCTCTCAAGTTGGATCGAACTGCACGTGGTGTGCGAATCACTACATAGTATAAAACAAAGTCGCTTTCTCTGTCCCTATGTCCCTATGTCCCTTTGTATGCTTAAATCTTTAAAACTACGCAACGGATTTTGATGCGGTTTTTTTTAATAGATAGAGTGATTCAAGAGGAAGGTTTTAGTATATAATTTATTAGGTTTTAGACAAAGCGGGCGAAGCCGCGGGCGGTAAGCTAGTTTTATTATAATCGGTTAAGTGGTTTAGGAGTCCATTGAGGACAAACATTGTGACACGAGATTTATGTATACAGATATAAATAATACTAATAATAAAGGAGAGCCTAGCACGAGCCGAACACAATTCGTCTAGTGTGGATCAACTTAGAAGCCAAGACAACTTACACGATGAAGCCGAGAACGGCTCCGCTTGTGATTCGCTCGTGCTCAGTTCGTCTAGCGTAGACCCGCCTTTAGGGTCAATTAATATGTTGTTGATTGCCTTTCATGATGATTTTAAATAGGTATGAATTATTTGATATAAGAAAAAATTAGAAAAGTAATTTTTCATTACAATATGCTAAAGTCTGTTTCAAGATAGAGATTTTTGATATTTTATCAGAAAATATTTTAAAACTGTAAATCCTTAAGAATTTGCAAGATGCCTCCTGCAATATGTTGTGCTATTTATTGCACACCTTATGTAAAATAAAAAAGAAAACGAAGAATGTTTCAATCATTTATATACAGCTTTTATAACATAAATTGAATACTGTACATTCTCACTACTACGTGCATGTAGGTATATATAATGTACTAGCTGGTGCGTTGTGCGCGGGCTGCAAGCAGCCCGCGAGCCCCTTTTGCCCCTGGGTTGAAGCAATAGGGCAGTCATTTGAAAATATATTCGAATTTTCTGTCCGTTTGTTACATCTGCTAACAGCGATTCTACAGTCAGTCGGTAATGCTTATAAATTCCCCATTCAAGTATTTTCTGCTCCGGGAGGCTGTCCACCTTCGAGGGAGCGTGGTGCGGAAGCATCCCAGGGCAGAAATCTTCAGTCATTTGAAAATGCATTAAAATTCCCCGTCAATTTGTTATTATCTGCTAACAGCGATTCCACAGTCAATCGGAAGTGCTTATAAATTTCCCATTCAAATATTTTCTATTCCGGGGGGCTGTC
>CAJQZM010031500.1:0-11723 GCA_907164665.1 Colias nastes | reverse complement strand
GAGGAGCGAAGCGACGAGCATCTTAGGTTAACTTTTGAACTACCGTACGAGCCGAGCGAGCGAGGCGAGCGAGTTGCAGCAGCGGCCGGTGTAAATATTTAAATAGGTAGCGACGAGCGTGTGACTAACGTATTTCTGTAATATTGTATATAGTAAATTATTTTTTGAAAAATAAGGACATAAAGAAGTTTCACTTCTTACGTGTGTACTCTAGTACACGCACACATTTTTTTATATAAAAATATCGTTAAGATTTCGCGACTTTCTTAGGGTTGACCTTACGGAAGCGTGTTGTGTTCGCGAGGTCGAACAGTTGGTCGCAGGGCATTTGTTTCGTTTTGTTCGCGATCCAATCTCTCGCATTAGCGACTAGGGGCAGGACGGTATTGTCGCTGCACAAGCACAAAAATACATTAGATTCCGTTAGTACACGCATCGAAAGCAAACTTTTTTAGCAAAAAGCTATTCGCCAATGTGTCCAGATCCATTTATGCATTTAATATTAATTCCGACAGATGTATAGATGTTTTGACGAGTGGGAAGAATATTTAACAATATTTTGGCGTTAGTAGTGCTGCCAAGATTAATTAGCTGTTTATTTAATTCAGAAACAGTCATAACATTTCACTTTTTATTTGAAAAGTAAACATAAACAAACGAATGTCACATGTCAAAATCCACTCGTCAAGCACAGATAGCGAATCGAGTTTGACAGCTGACAGCACAGATTAGATATAGCGCTCGAAGTCGTCGGTATTGCGAGAGGGCTCGGGCGAGTACAAGAAGCTTATATCTAATACACTGGAGATTTCAGTATGAACATTAACTTGTAACAAGAAAATATGACGTTGAATGACGCCTGTATGTTTTTTTATCCCTTTCACACCTAACTTGGCAAGTTAAAAAGGGATAAAAAAGCATACAGGCGTCATTCAACGTCATATTTTCTTGTTACAAGTTAATGGTCATAGTGCAATCTCCAGTGTATTAGATATAAGCTTCTTGGATATAGCGCTCGGTGTCGTCGGTATTGAGAGCGGGCTCTGGCGAGTATTTACATGAGCTTCTGTTTGGCGCACTCCGGGCAGATGACGTCGGGCCCGTCGGTGATGAAGCCCTTGCCCACGAGCGAGGTCTTGCACATAGCGCAGATGAAGCAGTCGTTGTGCCAGTGGCGGTCCTCGAACGAGATGAAGCGGGTGCCGCCGATGCCTGGTGGTAGTTAATTAGAATGTAATTGGAAGCTTTAGTTTCGGAAAATCTAACTTTTAAGTTTTTGGTATACAGCCATTACTAAAAACTCAACACTCGTAACAAAAGTAAAAGTTTTATTTAAATTAAATTATGCAATCAGTACACACATACTGTAATAATATTAAATTGATATTGAAAAAATCCCTACAATTTCCTAAAATTACAAAAGTGTGACAGAAACTAGGAATGCTTTTATGTACGTCTCAAGCAGCGAGCATCGTTAAAAATACTAGTGAAAAATAGGTGGCCCATATTCTTATCACATAATGTAATAATATAATACTTAATCAAAAAACAAAAATTATTTAAAAGTCTAAAATACAACAATGTATTCACTACTCCATCAGTTCACACTAACCAGTGATAGGCTTGGTGCAAGACGTGCAGCGCTTCGCGAACAGCTCGCCGAAGCAGTCCGCGCAGTATGGCTTCTCGTCGCGCGACGTGAAGCGCTGGCCGGCCAGCGACGTGTCGCAGTTCGTGCACGTGAAGCACTCGCGGTGCCACGGCTCGCTCTTGTAGGTTACACCGCCTTGCGTTATGATCTGGAAATTGGTAATTGAATATGAGATTTTTTTAATGTCAGAACAAGCAAAGGGGCAGGCGGGCCACCTGATGTTAAGTGGTCACCACCGCCCATAAACACTTGTAACACTAGAAGTGTTACAGGTGCTTTGACGGCCTTTAATATGGACAAATATTAGCTCTTTTCTTGAAGGCCCCAATGTCGTAGTTGTTCAGGAACACCGCAGGTGGCAAATCGTTCCAAAGCTTTATGAGATTACCAGTACCGTGTTATAATTTTGTAGTTATATTATGACATCAACTTGAACTTAATACAGCAACGATATGGTATAAGTATGTATTTTCCATTACATAAAATATATGAAATAGTATTTAAAATTACAACTGATTATTGTTCGATATAAAAAGGAAGCAACATAGACGTTAGGGGGAATCATTGCCACCCAACACTCCCACGGCTTTATCCGGTACGAATGCTCTTCGTAAAAGTTGTAGTAACAAAGTTATACATCTAACTTCATTACCACAATAAACAGTATATGAAAACCCAAAATCTATAATTGACAAAACTAAGTTAACAGCTGAGCTTCAAGGAGGAGCTGGGGTGGAAGACTATTTCCTGCCTTATTTTCACGCAAAATAGGCACTCCTCTTAGCCTTATCTATAGTTCCTCGCCAGAATCATGTCTGTATTATTAAATTTATAGTTCTGACCTAAAAGCCTTTTTAACCGTAATGTGCCGACATTCACCCACCTTGTTACACTTGACGCAGCGAGTAGCAAACTTGTCTTCATAGCAACCAGCGCAGTAGATCTCCTGCTCGCGCGGGATGAAGCTCTTGGTACCAATCGGGTTCTTGCACACCACGCAGCAGAAGCACTTCTCGTGCCACTGCCTGGTCTTGTACTCCATCTTCTTGGTTCCTGTTGGTTGAGATATGGTTTAGAAATTGTCTATAGAACTACAGATTGGTAGGTATAACGATGGAATATGCCTTGATTGTTTCTGAGTAAAGTAAGGATTTTTGAATACGAAATATTTATCTGCTTTTTGCTAAAGGGACCTTAATAATAGTCTAATATTTTAGTCAAATCATTATTTCGACAGTAAAGTGTTGCTCTATAATTATATGAGTTGCTCTACTAGACAGTGGTGTATCTTTGATGACATTATAATATTATGTACTACAATCTACATGTCATGAAGTGACTACCTACTGCAGTTTATAGGTAGATACTAATATTTATTAGTTTGTAAATTGATCAAAAAAAAAACAGAAGAAGATTCTTCCAAGAAGTCATCACTAAAAAGACTTAATGTTGATTTCTTTATTATTCTTTAAATTACTTTGATGCGTAATTTCTAAAGTTCAAGGCGTAAACAAAACAAACATAACCTTTGATGGGATTCGTTACAACTTCAGAATTACGTCATGGCTCCGTCTGGATCGTAATTACTAATTAAACAGTCGGAGAAATACGGTAATAACGTAAAGAAATAAAATGTAATAAGAAACCTTTGTTGGACTTGGTCAAGGGCTGAATTAATGAGTATGAAATGAGCCAATTGCCTTAAAAATATAAACTGTATACTAATAAATTATTGTGCTTTAAATAGGTAGATAATTTAAACTTTTGTTAAACTAATGCAACTGTCACGGTCTGAGTAAAGGTGATAACCCTGTGATTTTTGTTTAGATATATTTTAGTTATACATTGCATACGTTAGATGTGTTTCACATCAGAGTATCCAATTACCATGTCATATTTTTATGAGCATGGCATAATTGACCTTGTCTAGACGATTTAGGCACAGTATTACCATCCTACAGTAGTGCGACGAATGTACTTGTGCAGAGAAACGGAGGGGAACTGGCGGGGGTCGGGCGACGCGGGCCGCGTAAAGCAATCACGCTGAGATTGCTTTACCTATCGCAAAAGGACGACGCAGTCGTATTTTTTGTGTAATAATTTTATTATACATAGGTACTTACATATTCTATTATGGCGCGCAAAAACTGTTCCGTTTACGGATGTAAATCTACATTGAAATCCCAGAAGGAAACAATATTTCAGAAAGATTGTATTAATTGTATCTGTTGAATTAAAATCAAAGCTATGTATATGTTGTCCTCATTATTTTCTAATCAGATTGTACATCCCAATGCGAATGCATAACTTAGTTAAATGGTATAATATACTTACAATTAAGAACATCCAAAAATAAAGTGTCCACGTAAATAATATTTAGCAGTGCAATATCTGTAATTATATATTTATGAACAAATAATTACATCAGATTTAATAATCGCAATTATTTTGAATGTACATATGAATAAATGATTTCATCATAATATTAATAATCACAATTGTTTTATTTCCCATTTGTTGCAACCCTAGCGTATTTTCGTGTGGCAGCGTAAGTACCTACGCTGGCGGCGGCATCGCGCGACATCAAAGGCGTTTCATTACTGTAGGAAATAATATTGTAATACTGTGATTTAGGTCACCAACGTCTTCCAACAGAAAATATAATTTTCAACTAGATATATTTTATACTTATTAATTCATATATTATTATTTAAATAAAATGTGGTTCCAAGTATTGATCAATCATCATCAATGTGTTGCCTTGTTTATTATTATTTAGATAGAAAAAAAAAGACGTGTGGCACTCGGGGACTGCCGCGGTAAAGCTATTGCATAGCATGCCTTCAAGCCACACCTCCGAGCCCGTCGGAGTGGGGAGCGTGAGGTTTTTTCGTTACGGAATTTCTCGATTCGGTCCCCGCGCTCAAGGCCCGCGATAGAAGCTATGCAATAGCTTAAAAATACTAAAATCTTTTTAAGTTTTTGACAAAACATAAGTTTTTTAGAGAACTTATATAACCACATTCTTTCATTTTTCCCGAATATCACAATAGGCAATATGAAACAAAAAGTTCAACCATTCCGTCGTTTTTATATCGCACTAAATCGCAGCTTTATTCCGTGAATGTCAAGGAACCGATTGGTGCTAAACAATTCGGCGCTCGTAAATTGCATTGATGGCATGTCGATGGTACGTCGTCCTTGATCGTGGGCTTGCATGTAACGACGAGGATATTTGATTGATGCACGCGACATGCATTATATTCAAGGTTCATCGAACTATTTTTGTACTTTGATAACTACCGTAGTCGTTGTCGGGTTAAGTGACGTGCCATAGGTGAGACCTTCGTCCAACAGTGGACTAATATAGGTAAAAAGGGAGAGATATAATTACCGGCACTATATGATGCAATATAAGAGGAAATGAACTTAGAAAGCCAGGTTTTCTTGGAAAGGGTAACCGGCAATTTCACACCGTCGTTAATTGCTTAGGAACGGATGTACAAATAAGAGCTTTTTGTCTAGCCAAGTTTAATAGTCGGAATTACTGTACCAATTGACGATTTTAAACTAATTGAAAAATAATTTTTCTCAGTATCGAGTTCATAGTTATTATAACTGTTTTTACATCACACTTGCTGTAGTTATTTCCCAATTCAGTTTTTGTTCGAATTTTTTAAATATAATATGTACCTACTACATAAAATAAGAATGATCTCATGAAGCCTTCTTAGACGCAGTTCTCGCAGATGAAAATGTATAGCACAAAAAGGTTCTTATTTTTTTTCATCGATTACAAGTACAGATAACAATAACAGCTTAAAAGTGCCTATACAACATTGTAAACATACGATGATATTTTATTAAAGCTTCAAAAGTTTTGATCGTTTATAGAGAGTAAATGGATTCCATTAAAAAGTTATACGTACGTCTACTAAAAGTTGCGCATTCAATCAATGTTACAGGCAACCAATGGGAACTTCGTACAAATATTTGATAGAAAAGTTATATCGGATTAAGCGTTTCGTGTCTGTCGTGTTCTGAGTATAAATTGTCTGGTGTGTCCAACTTTTCGGTAATCTATGTTGCTTTACATATACAACGACTTCCGTAAATCCCGGTAGACTTTTTAAACTGTTATTTTGTTCATTACAATTGACGATGATTACTTAACACACGTATGTCAAGATAAGGTGAATTATTAAACATTCAACCTAAACTTTTAATATTTAAAGCTTAATAGATACATTATAAATGTAAGATGTTTCAAAAGAATTCATGTCGTCGCTTACAGTTCAAATTATGTTATGAATGTGATCAATAAAAATGTTGGCAACGACTGACAAAATAAAATTCAGATTTTCCATGTTTCGCGAACTTTCAGCGGAGGTTATTGCCTTTCCGATGTGTGGATGACAGATGTCAACAGCTGAGTGAATATCAGCTCCTTAGTTTTAAATTAAAAAATCATATTAAATTCAATAATTACTTGCAAAAACAGTATAAATTAGTAATAGTAAACTATATATTCAACGTACAAGTGTTATTTCATGTGAAATACGTATAATTACGTGACTGAAGCTGCGTTTTGTATAACGTGGCTGTCAACGGCAACGGAAATTCAAATTCGAATTTCGTCTTGGATAAACCAGGGGAGTACTAGTTTTAATATATCTTATTTAAAGATACACACAACATTCCCATTCATTTAACTAATAACACTGCTCATATTTTATGAGTAACGTCACAATAAATACATGAGCGCATAGTTATCGTCTCACTTTGCTTGACAAGTTGGAAGCAATTTAGAGGACAAAAACTAATAGCTCCAGACAAAATATACTTCAGTTCTATTACAAAACTTTATCTTACCCATTCACTATCTACTCTTTTCTGATAATTGTATCATAAGCCTATCTAACACAAGTAAAAATTGTTTTAATTGTATCATATATTATATACACTTTTTAACATCTATTTCACCTGTTTCAGCAACTAAAATTACAACATGCTGACCCGCAAGGCAGTGGCCAAAGATATGGAAAACAAACTAAAGGCCACACTACAGGACTTAAAGGCTTCTAAATCCCTGTGTGAACAACTCTTGCTGGAGAGAGAGGAACATGAGGTGGAAATCCAGCAAATAATAAAAAAGAATACTAGTCTGAAGGCCGAGCTAGCTGAACTCCACACTCAATATATGGATAGCCAAAACAGGTGCACAGCCCTTCAAGACATTGTTGACAGCTTCCAACAGTGTTCCAATGACCACGAGAAGGCTCTCAGTCGTATCGTTGAGCTGGAATGCAGTTTAATGGAGGTTCAAGAGGATAACTCCAAGCGGCTATGCACTTCATCGAACAGTCTTTTTGGTGAACTGCTTGAATGTGGACAGTTAAGTGGCTTTGAAAACAATACAAAAATCAAGCTAAATTCACATAACAAATTAAAAAAATATCTCAAATTAAGTAGGTTCATTAAACGCACTAAATCAGTTATGAGAAATAGATTTTCATTAAAAAATGTAGCACAATTGCAAATTAAAAATAATAGCCTTTTGAAAGAGTTAGATAGATATCATAGGGACTTAGAACATTATAAAATGATGTATGAGGTAGAAACTACAGAACTTAAGGAGAAAATAGACTCATTAAATGATACATTATATGACCTCAACCAAAAATATTCTGCTGCCCAGTTACAAATTAATGAACACATAAAAGAGGCAGATTATATATTAAAGTTAAGCAATGAAAATATGGAACGCTTCGAGTCTCTGACCAATAACTATGTATGTAAGTGTTCCATAAGTGACAATGAGCAACCGTCGCCCCATAAGACCATTGACTGCACTAACATACATAGTATTCAACCAACGGCAACACTTTCATCTAGTAAAACAAAACATCTTTCCATGCAGGAAATTATTGTGTTGTCAGATAATATAGGTCAGGGTTTTGGCGCTTTGCTTAACAACTTAGGGCATAAAGTTACTAATTTTTGCACTCCTAATAGTTCATTTACATATATCATGAATTCATTAGATAATTTTAGTTTTAATGAAAATAGTATTGTTATTATATTATACGGAGATAGTTTTAATTTAAAAAAACATGACATTGATATAGGATTTCCTCCGCCAATGACGGTCCCAAGCCCGTATGCAAAAGGAGGAGGGTTGGCTGAGAGGTGACCGAGCCAGCTGTAAAAGGTCAACGTCGAGTATCGGGCGACGGTTAATTAACCCGACAATGATAGCTTAACCAGCTTGAATAAGTGAGGGTAGGAAATGACCTTCACAACCCGCAACTCTTAGTACTTTCACTATGGAATCGGGGGCCTTGGCTTAATCGCCCGGGCTGCGAGGTAGAAAACCTCTTTAAAAAGTCACCCCAATCTTAAGGTGGGATACGCGCCAATAAGATGCATGGCTTGCGGGAGGCAAGTTACTAGCGCCAACCTCGTCGGACCCGGCTAACGACGTTGTATACGTGCCTTCACTGGGGAATGGGCGTCACCCCTAGTGTGACGGTTATAAATCGACCCTACTCGTGGGAACAAAATGAGCGAAACCTTTCAACAAAAAAAAAGCATAAACCAAAATAATATGATTCAACAGACTTTTCACAAAAGTATGTTTACTCGAACTAGAAGCAACTCGACTTCTTCTTTACCAGCAAAACTGATAACTGAAGAGCGAATTTCAGACAAACCAAATTCAGAACAAAGTAATCAGACTTTGATAGAGCCTCGGCCAGAAAGCTCCCCCTTAGAAATAATAAACAATAAGGTTGACTGGCAAAGAGACCAAATTCCTACTAAAAGAAATAAAAGAAAAGAAACTAGCCCAATACAAAACGACACAAATAAAAAACTGAAAAATACTTCCGTTTTTGCAGTACCCACACAAAATAGTTTTGAAATCTTGAATGAAGATACCTCAGAAGACAACAAGAATGAAGAAAAAGAATACATTCCTAAACCTGAGCCTATCTTTGTCACAGGTGTCCTAAATATTACATCTCTCAAGGAAGTTTTAAATGAAATAGTAGACAATAGTTCATACACTATGACCACCCTGAAATCTGGACATATTATAAAAATCATGCCCAAAGACATCCAGGTATATAAAACTATTAGAGAGAAATTTATAGCGAACAATATCTCTCACTATACTTATCAGCTTAAGTGCGAGAGAGCATATAGAGTTGTCGTGCGCGGGCTACATGCATCAGAAGACACTGCACAGATAGCCAAAGAGCTGTCAAATATAGGACATGAAGTCAGACAAGTGGTGAATGTAAGGCACCGGGCTACAAAAGAGCCACTACCTACCTTCTATGTTGACCTGGAACCAAAGAGCAACAATAAAGATATATTCAAAGTAAAATACTTGAATAACATGAAAATTACAATTGAAGCGCCATATAAAAAAAAGGAAATACTTCAATGTAAAAGATGCCAGAGATTTGGCCATTCAAAGAACCAATGCTATAGACCTTTCCGTTGCGTTAAATGTGGTAAAGATCATCCTACTTCATCTTGTACTAAAAAACCAGACACCGAAGCTACTTGTGCGAATTGTGAGGAGAAACACCCGGCTAGCTACAAAGGTTGTAGCATCTACAAGCAATACAAAGAACGGATCTTAAAGAGTGCACCAAAGCCAAAAGTAAATCCACCATCACAAAACGTAACTTCTACATATATGCAACCTACTTTATATAACAGGTACTCAAGAGTACCCAATCTCAATAAAACATATGCAGAGGCTACCAAGGCAAAATTAACAGACACACATTTTGAAAAAACAACAGACCTTAACGACATCATGAAACTTATGGAAACTATGCTTGACAAACAGCAAAAGACAATAATGACCATGGTTGAAACTATGGTAGACAAAATGATGGATCGCATGGTCCAGCTAGTCAGCAGCCTTGTTAAAAAATGACTCGAAACCTCCGAGTGGTCACTTGGAACGCCAACGGCTTGACGGAGAGACGTCAAGAATTTGAATTATTTTTAAAAACAGAATATATTGACGTAGCACTTATATCTGAGACAAGGTTCACTTCTAAATCGCACACCGTTTTTGACAATTACAAAATGTATGCAACTAATCACCCATCTGGAAACAGCCATGGAGGAAGTGCCATTATTGTTAAAAATAATATTAAGCACTACCCAATTGAGAACTATTCCACAGAGAAAATTCAAGCAACCTCTATAATAATCGAAGACAATAAATTGGAAACTGTACTGTCAGCCGTCTATTGCCCGCCTAGACATATAATATCTGAACAAGACTTCAACAACTACTTTGCGACTTTGAATAAAAGATTTGTCTGTGGAGGGGACTGGAATTCAAAGCATCTTCACTGGGGTTCAAGAGTCTATAACCCAAGAGGTAGACAACTTATGAAAACAATACAAAAAATGAATCTAGAATACTTATCTGGTGGCAAGCCTACATATTGGCCAAATGACAGAAACAGGATACCTGATTTGCTTGATTTCTTTGTTACAAAAAATATAGATAATAATTACGTCACAATAGAATCACCTATCGACCTCACTTCAGATCACACTCCTGTCATCCTAAACATAAGCTCAACAATCACCCTGTTGCAACCACAACCTAAGTTATACAACCGTAAAAATACGAACTGGCGTAAGTACCAAGACATAATAAACACACTGGTGGATCTGAAATGCAAACTTAAAACCTCTGATGAAGTAGAAAATGAAATAGAAAAACTCAATATGACTATTCATAATGCTGCAAATATTGCCACTTCAAAACAGAAAGGTAAGCCTCCAAAACAAAACTCTTATCCACTAGAAATCAAAGAGAAAATCAAAGAACGCCGCAGACTTAGAAAAATATGGCTCAGGAGCGGGTATCCGAGCGACAAAACAGCTTTCAACAAATTTTCGGAGGAATTGAAAACTTACATAAGCCAACTAGAAAATGAAAACATCCAAAATCGTATTACAAATCTAAGCCCCAATGCTGACACAGATTATTCATTGTGGAAAGTAACTAAAGCCCTAAAACGCCCTAAAGCTCATATGTCCCCTCTCCACAACTGCAACGGAGGGTGGGCTAGATCGGACAAAGAAAAGGCTGAAACATTTGCAAAACACTTAAACACTGTTTTTCAACCACACCCTGAGAGTAATCCTGATCATACGGTAAAGGTGAATACATACCTAGGCTCGGCAAAACAGATGTGTCTTCCTCTTAAAAGCACTAGTCCAAAGGAAGTCGCTAGAGAAATCAGATACCTCAAAGAAGGTAAGGCACCTGGATATGATATGGTCGATGCTACTTTGTTAAAACATCTTCCACCTAAAGGAATAATGAAAATTGTCAACATCTTCAACGCTCTTCTAAGACTCGAACATTTCCCAGGGCAATGGAAGATAGCACAAGTGGTGATGGTGCTTAAACCAGGTAAACCGCCGCATCAGACGACCTCATATAGACCCATTAGCTTGCTGCCAATTATTGGAAAACTGTTCGAGAGAATACTACTCAGCAGAATTAAGGAACACCTACTCACTGTACTGCCCGACCATCAGTTTGGATTTCGTGAAAACCACGGAACAATAGAGCAAGTCCACCGAATCGTAGACATAATAAGTAAATGTCTTGAAAACAAATTGTATTGCTCTGCTGTCTTTTTGGATATAAGTCAAGCATTTGACAAGGTGTGGCATGAAGGTCTTCTATATAAATTGAAAGAGAAGCTCCCTCACTGCTTTTATTTAACTCTCAAATCTTACCTCACCAAAAGAAGCTACCAGGTGAAATGCAACGAAGATCTCTCCGAACTCTACGAGATAAAATCTGGTGTCCCACAGGGCAGTATCCTAGGACCGATACTGTACCTTATTTATACAGCTGACATCCCCGCGAACAGCAAAACAATGATTGCGACTTATGCCGATGACACCGCAGTGATATCCATCCATAAGGATCCAGGAACTGCATCTCTCATGATACAAGAGCACCTCAATGAAATTGAGACATGGCTAAAACTATGGAGGATAAAAGCAAATGAGA
>CAJQZM010031495.1:0-41407 GCA_907164665.1 Colias nastes | reverse complement strand
TAAATATTTCCAACAAATTCGTGCGGCAGTTAACTAAAGCCAACCCTGTTTACTTATTGACAATCGTAGCGGAACCAGTTTAGGGTGCTTTTCCACCAGAGATGTGCTAGGATGCGTAGCGAGGGATGTGTTTGTAAGGAACCAAAAGTATCGCTTCAAATGTGTTTGAAGCAAAATAATGTCTATGGTTAGTTAATGTGTGATTTTTGTTTTATAAGAGGAGGCAACAGAGGAGACGCGTCGCCTGATGGAAAGTGTACTGCGTCGCCCATACGCAATGCCGCGGCCGGGGGCATTGTAAGTGTGTTGCCGGCCTTAAAGATGTGATATTTAAATTAAATTAAAAAATTATTTCATGACTTTTGTGTTATAATAAAACATAACAATTGTGATACCTACTTACATTCTTAAAATAACACGTTATTGTTCGGTACACGAAAAACATCATTTGAGGATAGCACGTGAGTAACATTATCGTCAACTGGAATAATTTTAAATTTAGTTTTTTTATTGTGAATTTGTGATATTTAAATAAATTAATAAATGCATTTACCCCAAATTGTATCTGATTGCTAGCTTCCGAATAATTATTTAACATCTTCTTATAAATCAATAGACCGGTTTTGATATTAATAATTTTAAGTTTAACTTGTTCATCGCCTATCACATTGAATTTTATAAATTCACGTTCAAATAAACATCTAAGAGACTTCATACGAATATAAATAATGTCAAGTAAAATTATATGTGGTAAATGACTAAAAACGCGTGATGTCGTTATTGGAATTTGGTACAATACGAATGTAATACCAAAATTATTGATGTAGAAGAATATTATGCTAACAACAATATAAAATAATAATAACAATGTCATAAATATCATACGACTCGATACAAGTACAGTTGTACAACCTAGAAGATAATCTATTTTATAGATGTCTGTTATGCATCTGAGAATTCTATTCTCAAAAAACATCGACGCTATTGTGCCACAGAAGAATTCTATTGTCATAGAGAATCTAACGTCTATAGGATTTGACATCCAATACGTAATATAACCGCCGGCAACGACACTAGAAAAACCCAAACAATATGCTATTTTTAACATTTTATACAATTTCGACGTTTCACACTCATAGTAATGGCCGGCGAACAATCTAAAGAGAATTACAATATTAAAAAGGGTATTTGATTCTTTTGAAAGTTCGGGCAAAGCGTTAGCACTCAAATAATCCATTTTGTTATGCTGACAGACAACTCAGTACTAAAGTAAAAGGATATTTTTCTATGAAAGAATATTGTATGACTTCGACGCTCTAATTAAGTTGAGTGGAATATTGAAACAATAAAATAATGTGGTGAATAACAATGAATTTAAAATTAACGAGCACACGTTACAGATATGAACATCGAATTAATTTTGGTTATTGTGTTACTGAAATCTACTAAGGTTTGGTACGTCATGGATATAACTTGTGATGTTGTGCTTGTCGCCAGTATTGCATCCCATAAATTAGCACTGTCAGATTGTCATGCCACGCTCACTTTAAGAGTGCCAGAAATGGGCGTTTAAAGATCTACAAGAAAGTAAATAAAAAATCTACCAAAAATGATATTTATATTTTTTGTATATACATATATAACTTCGTAAAGTATTACAAGTAGGGATATGTAATTTTATTGCAGTAGAAAATAATGAGGTAGAAATGAGATAAATTCCAAAACAACAAAGCCAAACGTTTATTACAATGACTAAATTGGTTATCTTACATAATTTTTAGACTTAGTTTAATGAGTAACAAATTTATCAAAGAGCCAAAAATTAGTTAAGAGTTTTATGAATATTGGTGAACTGTACTATTACAATCATGTGGCTAACGCAAACGCTAATGTAACTAATGGGCATGGAGAGGTTGAGTCGAATCGCTCGCCAAATTGTGATCTCGAACGGTCGCAGTTTCATAAACAGGTACGCTTGCCGTGTCTCCCGTCGAAGTACTTCGTCTGTTAAAGTAATAAGAAATTATTATATTTTCTTTGAAAAAATTAGTACCAAATAAAATTTTGTTCAACGATTTATTTTCTTGTCTCATTGTGGGTTTCTCTATGAGTTTTTTTGACATCCTATCCTACTTCCTATCCTACTAATATTATAAATGCGAAAGTTTGTGAGAATGTGTGTTTTTTACTCTTTCACGCAAATATTACTGAACCAATTACAATGAAATTAAGCACACATATAGAGGGTAACTTGGATTAACACATAGGATAGGTTTTATCTCGGAAATCCTACGAGAACGGAAACTATGCGGGTTTTTCTTTGAGAACGCGGGCGAAACCGCGGGCGGAAAGCTGATATTGTATAAAGTTTAACTTCATTAACATTTTATCAACGTATTGCAGTTAACGTAGACTATGTATAAGTTATTCTTGCATACATGACACTTAACTAATTTAATAATTTAGGGTCACATAAAATGATATTTCTTAACAAATATTCAAATCAATGTTATATTTTATTTTGTTTGAACAGGGGGTCAAACCCATGACTTTCGGTTGCACCTTTATGTGTGCACATAATGGTGCAATCGAAAGTCCACAACAAGAGAATTATACTCACCTTTGCAAAACAATATTTGCCTCCATAGAGATTTTAATATCTTCTCGTATTCATTACGTATCAATTCAGAAATAATCGCCGGTGCAAAAAGTAATGTTAGAGTTTGATTTACTTTAAGAAGTGATGGTATTGCGTTAAGGTACTCCTGAAAGTTACTTTTAGTTTAGTTTATTAAGCAATTAGGACAAAAAAGGTGGATTGGCTTGTGAAGTAAATAAAGTTTAGGAATCAGATCCTATAATATACAGGGTAGGTACTCAGAAATAATATCACTATTATCTTCAATTTATACTTACATATTTAGTGCAATTTTATCATACTTACATTATTAGAATAAAAAAATAGAATTTCATACACAAAAATTAACATCTGAGGATAGCACGCCAGTATGACAATCATCAACTGAAATCATTGTACATTTAGTTCGATTAAAACTGTGCCAAACCATCTTTTTTAATAAATTATTTACTAATAAATAATATTTCTACATTTACCCCGAGTTGTATCTCATTACTAGCTTCAGAAAAATTATTTAACATCGTCTTGTAAATCAACAGACAGGTTTTGATATTCATAATTTTAAAGGTTACTTGTTCGTTACCAATCACGTTGAATTTAATAAATTTACGTTCAAATAATCTTCTTAGTGACGCCATACGGATATAAATAATGTCCAGTAAAATGATATGTGGTAAATTACTTAAAAGTAAAGATAATGACATTGGGATTGAGTAGTACAATATAGCTATATTAAGGTTATTATGAAAGGACAAGAGTGTTATGCCAGCGATATTCAAAATTAATAGCGACGATATAAATATTGTACGATTCGATACAAGTACGGTTTTACATCCTAGTAGGTAATCTATCTTGTGGATAGATGTAATCAATTTGAGGATGGAGTTCTCAAAGAACATAGATGTGAATATGCCGCAAAAGAATTGTAATATAAAAAAATAATGAACAAACAAGTAATTATCAGGAATAGCCTTCAAGTTAGAAATACATATCCCGCCAAAGACACTCATAAAGCCGAAACAATATGTTATCTTCAAAATTTTATACAATTTCAACGTTTCACACTCATAGTAATGCCCTGTAAATAATCTCAAGAGCATCACAAAATTAAAAAGCTTATTTGACTCCGTTCTAATTTCGTTCAAATGATTAGTACTCAAAATCGACATTTTGTTATGCTGACTAGCAACTCGGTACTAAAGTAAAAGGTAATTTCTATGAACCTAATCTATAGGAATATATATTGTACATGACTTCACCTCATTAAGTTGAGTGGGAGATTTAAATAATAAATATATAATAGTGGACAAGGCAAATAATTGAGTACATGTTAAAGAATTGGGTAACAAAGTAGCGTTATTAGATGTTTTTTATTTCTCTAATCAGGTTATCGTTATCTACGAAGGTTTGATATTTCATAGAAATGACTTTCAAATCGACTACATACAGATATCGATTGATTTGTTCAGTTTTGTTCGACTGTTGTGAACGCATGAGGATGGCAAAAGTCGGTGAATCGATAGGTGGGGGTAAACAAATAGGTATGTTTAATATCTTTGGCTTTGATGGCCAAAAAATAATATAGCCCACCGCTGTTACACTAGAATATCCCAGGTAATATGCTAGTTTTAATGGTTTGTATAGTTTCAACGTTTCACACTCATGGTAATGTCCTGCGAAAAACCTAAAGAACATCATGATATTGAAAAGTATATTTGAATCTCTTTTAGGTATATTCAAAGTGTGAGTACTCAATGAATCCATCCTGTTAGGCTCACAAGCAACTTGGTACTAAAGTAAAAGGTAATTTCTGTTTATTCTATAGTAGAATAATTTACATAACTCATTTAATTGAGTGGAAGATGAAATAACAAAAATATAGTGGACAGCACATAATTAATAAGTGTTAAAACACCAAAACAACATTGGCATTTGATGTTATTAACCGACGTTCTTAACACGATGAAGGTCTTCAACTCTTAGCAAGTTATTACTTACTAGCTGTGCCGCGCGGTTTCACCCACATTGCTGCGCTCCTGTTGATCTTAGCGTGATGATATAAAGCCTATAGCCTTCATCGATAAATGGGCTATCTAACACTGAAATAATTTTTCAAATCGGACCAGTAGTTCCCGAGATTAGCGCGTTCAAACAAACAAACAAACTCTTCAGCTTTATAATATTAGTATAGATAATTGATATACATATAGGATTTTAATATTTTTAAAATTGTTCCTGCCTTGATTGATAAGATAAGTGCTGCAAATAGAAACTTAATTTTATATATTTTGTTTATCGCTGTGTTGATAACATTTAATGCAATTAGCCGAATGATTGTGCATTTTACTAATTCGAGATAAATTGGTTATTCCTTTGACAAATTCATTTATTTATCGATTTTCCATATCTAATATCTATACCATCTTTCGCACAAATGTTTTGAAAGTGTTTATCAGTATACCGACTAGAAAATGCTGAGAGCTGCCTTCGTCTTCATAAGTTTTCAAGCTTAAAACTCCTTATTCTGTAAAAAACGGATAAGCTATTTTTTATTTATTGTAATAACACAGTTGATTATGCTTTTATCATCGGAATATGATGATTAGGCTTTATTTGAGGAAGTGGTATATAGTATGTATATGTAGTGTTTGTATTACTTTATACGATTGTTGGTCCGTTTTATTCCCACTCAAGTATTGACCGTGATATCTTGCGCTTCTATCTTTGAAGCTTCAACAAAACTGTGATAGAACAACAATGGATTTCAAAGATAAAGTAGTTCTTATAACCGGTGCGAGTCCTGGGATTGGAGCTGCAATTGCCTAAATGGCATGTAGAATCTATCAGCAAAATTAGTATTAATTGGACGAAATGAGAAAAATTTGAAAGCCGTCGCCCAACAATGTGAAAAGTCCAAAGGAATCAAAGCCCTCCCTGTAATAGCTGATGTATCAATAGAAGCAGACGTGGAAAAAATTGTGAAAGGAGCGATAAACCATTTCGGTAAATTGGATGTTCTTGTTAATAATGCTGGTGCAACAGATAACGGGGGTATTAGAGAAACTTCATTGGAAAAATATGATAGGATAATGTCTATTAATGTTCGCGGAGTGCTTCACCTGACAATGCTTGCGGTGCCTCATCTCATCAAGACCAAAGGCAATATTGTGAACATATCCAGCGTTGTCAGCACTAAACCGTACCCTTCTGGGTTATCATATTGCATGTCAAAAGCAGCATTGGACCACTTCACGAAATGCGTTGCTATAGATTTAGCTGCGGATGGTATTCGTGTGAATTCAGTTAACCCCGGTCTAGTGAAAACCAATATTTTTACAACTATCGGCATGTCTGATGCTGATTTTGATGCTTTTGCCAAGGAAAAAATTGAAACTACACCGTTAAGGAAATTGGTCGAAGCTGAAGATATCGCAGCTATGGTGGCCTTCCTTGCGAGTGATTGCGCTAAGAGCATTATTGGAAGTATCCATTTTGTCGACACTGGTGCAATGTTAGTTTAATTTGATTCATGACAGTATTTAAACACGATTATTAATGTACGTTTTAAATCAATGCTCTTGTAATTTTGTTATTTTTAGGTATTTTATATTTTTAATCAACAATAATTTGGCGATTTATTTGTTATAATTTTCCATTCATGCATTTAAACTGTACTAGACATTTATGAAATATAAGAAAAGTTAGGCTCAGGACAACCGAATTCTATTTTCTATATTCTGAAAAAGTAAATTATTTGTAATGAAATGAAATGAAAAGAAATGAAAATTTATTTGTATGAATTGTGGTTATAAAGTTTTTACAATAAATTTCACATCCGCACAATTCGCCAACAAATTGGCATACAAATATTTATATTAGTTATGCTATTTTAATTTTATAATTTAAACTAATACACGTAAGTTATTATTTAAACAATTGGTATATTATTAACATTAGTTCATTTTAAATTTATATACTACACATTATAAATCTCTTATATATAAAATTCTCGTGTCACAATGTTAGTCTGCATACTCCTCCGAAACGGGTGGACCGATTCTCATGAAATTTTCTGTGCATATCGGGTAAGTCTGAGAATCGGCCAACATCTATTTTTCATATGTACCACGGGCGAAGCCGGGGCGGGCCGCTAGTTATAATATAGCAATATTACAATTTGATTATTATTTATTACATTCTATTAGTTACATTATAATTGATTCCTTACGTCAATTATTTTTGTCAAGTTAGGTACATTTATCGTTTCGGTAATTATAATCTAAAAAATTCGTTTAAGGAATAGATACAGTGATTAATAAGCCACGCTTTTAATTTTTTGTGCATTAAATTTTTTGGTAGTTCCCTTATATGTTTTGGTATATGGTTAAAAATCTTTATACACATTACACTTGCATTCTTTTGGTAGAGTGCTGAACGGCAGTTAGGCATCATTAAACGTGTGGGATCTCTTACTCCCAGTCTAGAGTTGTCTTTCATGTTTTTAAAAAGTTCACCATGTTTTTTGACAAATATACAAATTTCCAAAATGTATAATCCCGTGAGTGTTAAAAGATGGTGCTTTTTGAATAATGGTCGGCAAGATTCTAAGGGACCAATATTGCACATAGCCCTTATACACCTCTTCTGTGCCAAGAATACATTTGTCACGTCTGTCGAGTTGCCCCAGAATATAATTCCATACCGTATCACAGATGTAACGTATCCGTAATATGCGGTAAGCGCAGCATTAAAGGACACTGTTTTTCGGAGTCTTCTTAATGCGTAGACGAACTTATTTATTTTTCCAGTAATCATGTCACAATGTGCTTTCCAGTTGCAATTTTGATCTACATTTAACCCTAGGAACTTTATGTAATCTGTTTGTTCGATGGTATGGAATTTGTCCGTTACATTAAGGGGTGTATGTCGAGCTTTATAATTTGAAAATTGAATAAATTTTGTTTTAGTCATATTAGCAGATATATTATTATCATTAAACCATGTCAATACTAATTCTAAATTATTATTAATTGTCATGTTATAATTTATCTCTTTGTGATCGTCAGAATAAATTATTGAAATGTCATCTGCAAACAATATACACTTTTGGTCCATAATGTCAGGTAGATCATTTATGTAAATTAAAAATAATAAAGGCCCCAATATGCTGCCCTGTGGTACTCCGAAACTATTAGGTAAATAGGGGGACTTGTATGTAGTGAACTCTAGCTTTCTGTATAGTAGATAATACCACACCTGACAATACGATATCATATCTTTATAGTAAATTTGCGGAATTTTATTTTGCAGTATACCATTGACTGTGATAACTTACAGTTGTGTCTTGTGCAAAGGTTTTTATCAAACAAAATCCGTGTTATCACAAAATGGATTTCAAAGATAAAGTAGTTCTTATCACTGGTGCGAGCTCCGGGCTTGGAGCTGCTATTGCAATTTATATGTCACAACTATCAGCAAAATTAGTATTAGTCGGACGAAATGAGCAAAATTTGAAAGCCGTCGCTCAACAATGTGAAAAGTCAAAAGGAATCAAAGCACTCCTCGTAATAGCTGATGTGTCGAAAGAAGCAGACGTGGAAAGAATTGTGAAAGAAACTATAAACCACTTCGGTCAATTGGATGTTCTTGTTAATAATGCTGGTGTAGTAGAACTAGGTGGTATCAAGGAAGCCTCAATATTGGCAAAATATGACAAGATAATGTCTATCAATGTTCGCGGGGTGCTTCAACTAACTATGCTTGCTGTTCCTCATCTGATCAAGACCAAAGGCAATATTGTAAACATTTCTAGTATTGTGAGCACTAAAGCGGCTCCTAGTTTGATGGCCTACTGTATGTCAAAAGCGGCATTGGACCACTTCACGAGGTGCGTTGCTTTAGATTTAGCTGCAGACGGCGTGCGCGTGAATGCAGTTAACCCCGGCCTGGTGAAAACCAATATTTTGAACACCATTTTCTCTGATACTGAAGTGGATGCATTTGCCAAGAGATCACTTGAAACTACACCGTTAAAGAAACTAACGGAAGCTGACGATATCGCATCTATGGTAGCTTTCCTTGCTAGTGATTCTGCTAAGAATATTACTGGATGTATTCACCCTGTAGATGGTGGTAAATTGTTGGTATAATTTGATTTAAATTCTTAGTAAAATAATAGAATAAGAAATCAGTGATTTTTAATTTTGATATTATTGATATCAATAATACATAGCTGGAATATGGCTCTGAGTAGTGACCTTAATACTTTAAAATATTGAAAAGCTTTCCAAACATTAACTTATAAATGTATACTGCCTGAGTAAAATTAAACAACAGAACCGTGTAACTCTTTTTCCTAAAATAGAACAAACACTATGATGAAAACGTAAACCATACAATAAACAATTAAAACACGCATGTATATTGTATACTATTATTGCTGACTGCACGATGAACCGGCACATTCCCAATGGTCTAAACTCTAAGAGACGGTGGGAGAGCGACCTTCACCAATCTGATAACAAGATGAGACGTAATTTTTATAAAATATACTTTAGAAACAAATATGCCTAACAAAAAGTGATTATGGCTAATTTAATTTAATCGAGTTCCTTTCATCACTTTCATTCTTATTCAAATGAATTTTATTCAACTGTAATTTTTAAAACCACGGTCTCCTCTACTACAAGTTTTATTGACCTTTTGAGATACAATTGGTACGTTTTTTGACGAATTCATTTATTCATGGATTTTCCATATCTATCCCATCTTTCCCTCAAGTGTATTGAAAGTGTTTATCACTATACCGAATACAAAAGGTTGAGAGTCACCTTTACCTATTTTTATAACCCCTGATTCTGCGCTTGTCATCTTTTATGCTATGTTGATAAGACCATTTTTTCCGGAACCAAATACACGTTCACAATATACAATACATATACACGTATATATTTTTACATTATTTCAAATATACATGCACCAGTTATTTTCCGAAATTTCTGACCTACATTTTTGGAAACATTATCATCAGTAAAACGAGGTTGTTTTATTTTAAAATCTAATATTTTCACATACAGTTGCATCAAAAAGCTACATTACTAATATGAATTTTTAGGACATTGAAAATAATATAATAAAGATTTAAAAAAAAATCCTTTGTTTGCTTATTACCAACGTTACCCAAAAGCGAAAAATGTAAAATTACTGTAAGTATGAGTACTTTATAATATATTTTATTAAACTGAACATTAATGTTTGTATGTCGCTGTTCTATTGATTTTTCATCACTCGCAGTCAGTCGCTCACTTAGTAATTGTAAAACCCCAATTAATAATTTCTGTCACTTAAAACTGTAATTTACAGGCACTCGTTTAATACATACTATGCGCGATAACATAATATAATAAAATAAAAGACGTGTGGCACTCGGGGACTGCCGCGGTAAAGCTATTGCTATGCCTTCAAGCTACACCTCAACCCGTCGGAGTGGGGAGCGTGAGGTTTTTTCGTTACGGAATTTCTCGATTCGGTCCCCGCGCTCACGGCCCGCGATAGAAGCTATGCTGCAATAGCTTAAAACCCGGCCAAGTGCGAGTCGGACTCGCGCACGCACAAGTTTGATTTTTTACTGTTTCAATAGACCACGCGTTCCTGAGAAAACGGATCTTGACAGTCATAGACAGATAGACATTAGACGGTCATTGAATACATCTAGATTGCCAATTACAACAGGAACACGTATAGGTCTAATCTAAATGACCTTCATGTTATTTTGCAAAGTCATAGTGCATATTTAAATGGTAAGGTAATAGTTTAATAGTAAAATATCATTAGTACTCATCTCAAGGTCAGGACTTCAAGCAAAGGCTTCCATTTAGAGACTAACACGTGTCTAATCTAAACTTATATTATGTAGTATTTAGTAATATATGCTTGTATGTTAACAACTCTGTTTGGATGTATGTGAGCAATAACATGGCATAATTAATATACTGATTGAATGATTAACATAAATATAAATATTAATAACTAGCAGCACAGAATATGTTACCTAATTGTTGTCCAAAACAGTACAAATAAGTACTGAGGACCTACAAGTAGCAATCTATACATAGGACAGTTAATCATTGAACTTGAACTACTTGAAACAACTTTAACATCAAATTGACAGCGTAGCGTAATTTTAGCACTAATAAGTACTGCTAGGCTAAAATCGTCACTTTCGCTGAATCATAATATTATGATAATTTTATGAATCTGATTCGAAATGAAAAAGAGGCCACTTAAAAATAATTCATAATAATTGTTGTGTGACTAATAACCGTTGAAAAAATATTCATCTGTTTGACTTTATTATTGTTGAATGTAAGTAAAATGACGAGGAAAATGGCCATCTTATGAAAAATTGGGGAATTGCTTAGCATCTGCTAGCAATTCACGACAATGATTCATTAGAAACTAATTGTGTTTTAAGGAGTATTACTCTTACTACTAAACTTACTATACGATCTAAAACATCGGGTTCTGACTTGGTAAACTTGCTAACCTTACTATGAGGGTCATGGTCGTTTAGTTTTTTATGAATAGATATTTCTGTTTTAGCCTTATCTTTTTATGATAACAGTTGTGTTATCTCTTAAAGAATATTGAGAATTCACAATACTAAACAGTTTTTGTATAATTTATCTCAGTGAATAGCAATTAGCACATAATATTCTGAACTAATGTTATTCAATTATATAAATAATTATGTAATTAGGTACCACTACGAAATTAAACTTGCAATATTATCTAATTTATTAATTAATAAAATTAAATCAAATTATTATCATCCACCTTCTTTAAAACATGAAGAATTTCAATGAATAATATCAAAAAGAAAAAGACACTGGTTTCAAGCGTATAATTTAATGTGTTTAAATACTGTAATAAATCAAATCATCCCAACAATTTACCACCATCGATAGGGTGCGTACATCCAGTAATACTCTTAGCACAATCACTAGCAAGGAAGGCCACCATAGCTGCGATATCATCGGCTTCAGTTAACTTCTTTAATGGAGTGGTTTCAACTGCTTCTTTGGCAAATGCATCAAAATCAGCATCAGAGAAACCGATGGCACTCAAAATATTAGTTTTCACCAGGCCGGGGTTTACTGCATTCACGCGTACGCCGTCTGCAGCTAAATCTAAAGCAATGCACTTCGTAAAGTGGTCCAATGCCGCTTTTGACATGCAGTATGGCGTCATAGCAGGGAAAGCTTTAGTACTAGCAATGCTGGATATATTCACAATGTTTCCTTTGGTCTTGATTAGATGAGGAACCGCAAGCATTGTCAGGTGGAGTACTCCTCGAACATTAATAGACATTATCTTATCATATTTTTCCAATGTGGTGTCCTTAATACCACCCATTTCTGTTACACCAGCATTATTAACAAGAACGTCCAATTTACCGAAATGATTTATCGTTTCTTTCACAATTCTTTCCACGTCTGCTTCTTTCGATACATCAGCTATTACAGGGAGAGCTTTGATTCCTTTTGACTTTTCACATTGTTGAGCGACGGCTTTCAAATTTTTTTCATTTCGTCCGACTAATACCAATTTTGCTGATAGCTTTGACATATAAATTGCGATTGCAGCTCCAAGCCCAGAGCTCGCACCGGTTATAAGAACATCTTTATCTTTGAAATCCATTGTTATTATGACACAACTTAGTTCGAGAAAAACACCTTACACAAGACACAGGCGCCAGTTATCACAGTCAACGCTCGAGTGCGGAATTAAATCTGCACTCGTATTTAATGACTTCCGCAAATCAAAGCTATGATGACATAATATTGTTGTGTCAGGCGTGATGGTAATCATTCAAATAAATATACATTTTCTATTCAAAGAGCTCCGTTTGGAAGTATGTTTCATTTGCTATTTTTTTTAATATTAAATTATAAAATATTGATTTTGAAAAATCTTGGTAAATTCTAAACAACTAAACAGTCAAACCATCAGATAAATCCATTGCATAAATTATAATTTTATTTCCGAGGTCATTTTCATGTATAGTTAGTTAATGTAAGTGTATATTTATTTCACCACATCTTTTGAATAAATTTCATTATGTACGTATCGTTAATATTATTATCTCATATTTTAAACGTAATATATACGTACATAATATGTTGGATTTAAGATATGCCCGGGCATTAAAACGTTATTGTTTAAAATGTATGAATGAAATTAAAAATATATTAACCTACCTTTTATTAATTAAACAATGGAAATATGCAGAAAATTAAAACTACTACCTAGATATTAAAAGTTTATGGTAATCGAAATTTAAAATGGATGACTTATCACCTTTTTACAGTACATATTGTGGTACATACTTGGAAATATCTATTTAATATTGTTTTGTTGAACAAGTTTGCAACACGATTTTATCCATCGTCAATTGTTTTGTTTATATATTTTTAGCACATATATATTACTTAATACGTTTTAGATTTTGACCATGTTCAATATTAGTAGCGTTTTAACGGATTCGAACCTCAAAAGGAAAAATGGGAACCCATAGACCTGATAGAGATTTGTATAAATAAATTTTATACATTTATAATTTAAGATTTTTCTATATATCATGAAGTACAAGATCATCATATGTTTGTATAAGAAGTAATTTAAATCTATTCAAATACCTAGTTACTGGGCAATCATTCTTTAAAATTGTATATTTTGAAAAATGAGTATTTTTTGTGTACATAAATTATGTACTGACAAGTAATCCTCTATTGCTTAAATAAAGGAAATAATCCTACTATTATTATAGGTAATATTGGTACACTTAATAAATAAACCAAAACCAAACCAAAGCCTTTGAAACTCCATCATCTTAACCTCGATTAAATTCCACTATTGGTATTCCATAATTCATAGGTCATATATCAAGGAATCACCCGTCTGCCGTTTATCGGGAGCTACCAAAGCTCATATATTATAATCAAGTGATTCTGTTAAGTCGCAGTAACTCATTGCATTGGACATCTTCACTATGATGCTGTTTCGGTATTTCAATTGTTATTCGGATGCACGGTTCATGTGGATCATAGATTGGGTAGAATGTTCGAGAATTCGATTGTCAATGCGAGTGTATGAAGTTTTTTTAAGGCAAAACAAGCAAATAGTCCGGTAGGCCACCTAATTTTAAATGATTACTACCGTCTGTAGTAACTGTAGTAACACTGGTGGTGCTTTACCGGACTTATAGTACAAATGCGTAAGTTCTTTTCTTCAAGTGAAAAATTAATAGGATGAATTATTGAATCAAGAATGCTTAAAAGAAAAAAAGTGTGACACTTTTATACACACTTTATTAACGATAGAGTGAATGAATTACATCCCATAAATACCTAACGTATTTTATATTAATTATTGTACAATATATTTTATGCACAACAAGTAAATACTAACGTTGTAACATAATAACACAAAACTAACGTTGCAATAAACTTGGAAAAGATAAATAAAAAACATTAAAATACATTTATATATAGAAAATAGGATAATATTGTTACTAAACTTAAAAGAATATAAAATTGTCGAGAAAGTTTGATTTCCCTTTTTCCAAAACACCTTTAAAATAGCCTTCAATACAGATAATTTACAACCGTAATTTATTTCTCTACATACAACCTTGAATCAGCAATTTTACAGAGATCGTTACCGATATACACAATAGATCAGGTTTTATAGCTTTTGTAAACAATTTGCTCGTTTGAAATATAGTAAGGGTTGTGATATAAGTATACCTGTAATAAATATTTAACATTATATTAGAACTATTGATAATACTTTAGTTGTTTTGACAATAGCCAAAACAAAGGCTCGCGAAACGAATGAATTTTTTGATAGATATCAAGAAAATATCCATAAATATATATCAATATGAATGAATGAATGAATTAAAAACTCTTTATTGCACGCTAAATACAGAATTACAAAAAAAAGCAATACAAGTAATTACATGTACAGAGAGCGGTCTTATCGCTGTAAGCTATTTATGCCACACAACCCGAAATATGTACCCACGTGGTACCCACTTATGTATTTTTCTTAAATAAAATTAAAGTTACAAATTTCTATGCAATTGTTTTATTTCTCGATTGTTTCTTATACCCCCTATACGTGAGACAGATACTATCTCAATTCTTAGTACCTACATTTATTCTCATTAGCCATTTGTATGCTACTGCAGGGATACCATGACCTATGAGAGCTTAGACCATAATAAATAAATAAATAAATACAATGATACGATGCTGTACGAATTTTCTTTTGATAAAAGTAAATCATTAAACAGGCAAATAGTAACACAGGACCCAATAATAATTAATAGTGATTAGCATAAATTATAAATTAACAAGTAAATTTCCCATACAATTATGATTAAATGATAATACGTTCATTTCCTTAATTATGGCCTCCGGATACAGGGAAATCAGTAATTTGTCGCGCAATTAGTTTCCATTATGTACTAGACACTATTTACTATGAATCATTAGGCGGGTGCACACAGAGCGAGCAACCTCGCGAAGCTACACGCTCTGTGTGAACGTGGCTCGGCCAAGGAAAATTACGGAACCCGCTTTTCTAGCATTTGTTATTCAACTATAACTTGCAACTGTATCTAATATTATCTTTTAAAAATAGTTCAAACTAAATTCTGCGCCCTTTCTATTTGTAAAATTAACACAATAAAATAATATTTCCCCATTCATATTTAGATACTTATATTATGTTGATCTGGGATCAGTTTACTAAAATAAAATCAACTACTTTTACTTTATGACAAATTGATTGTACAATTTGGAGCAAAATTAGTTTACAATCTTTACATAAGCTAATTTTTCGAATCCTATTTTCACGCGAAAGATACAATGAGCTGAAACAAGTTATGTAGTACAGAATATATGCTCTTAAGAACATAACTAATAAAAATCTAGGTACAAGCAATATTATTTCAACTCCCACATTTATAAAGGAAAGAAAAGATACGAAAAATATGAAACAATTATCGTTTGAAATATAAACTGAAGTCATCCAGTCTCCGCCCGGGGCGTGTGAAATCGAGAAACGGTTAACTCGCTTGTATTTCAACTTGCTGACTCGGAGTTGCTATCTTTGTTTTATGGTTCTTACTATGTGTTCTCGAACGATTTTGAAGTGAAACTTCTTTAGGCGCGTTGAGAGTAAAATTTCAAGATCGCGTCATGGCAATACCGTCATGTCATGGAGTGAGACGACGATTTTGGTATCTTTGAATCCTGCCAAAAAAGTTTCACTTCTGACACATGTGCTCGGCACACACTTTTTTTATTTAAACCTACCTAAAAATCTAATAATTTCTACATGAAATGTAGGTACTTAACATTTTTATGTATTAAATGTAAATTTAACTTTGCAAATAAAATACAAAATGCGTTTTCTTTTATCGACATAGACTTTAAAAGCTTTTGTGAGGATTATTTATTAGCTATATCTATTACACTCGATGACAAGTTACTTTATTATTAGCACAAACCAAAACTTGGTCTTAACACTTCTAAGTAGTTATGAAATATAATATTGTGATATAAGTGGGAAGATACTCAAATGAAGCCTGTAATTATTTCTAGCCCTTAGCTTGCTAGAAATAATAATTGACGGACCTTTGTACAGCATAATCATTAATCGTCTTGTGGTTGTATGTAACCATTATCGTGACTACTGTTTATTTTAAAATTCTTAATGACAAAACTAGTAAATAAAGATAAATATTCCTTTGCATGCAAGAACATACTAATAAGATCAACAGGTGAATTATCTTATGAATGTAATCAGTAATTATATATGTATAAGAATACAAGATAGGTCAGTGCTGATAAGTATCAGCACTGACCTATCTTGTATTCGTACCGACAGTAGATCACATCTATTTGTCTGTTTTCCTTTACAAAATTGTTAAAATATACATTTGGTGGCATAATCTTAATCGTGGCATTGATGAATACCAGATAGCCATTCAATCAACTTATTTTCGTTTGAATACTCAATATTTAAAGTTTAAACATCTATCTTCGCTTTGCACCAAAAAATAGGTTCTATTTATTTAAATTTTACCTATTATTCCCATTATTCCATATTATTGTTATTCAACTAGATACCATCTAGTTGAATAAAAATATATATAAATAACATCTAACACCAAAAGAATTTTTCAAATCGGACCAGTAGTTCCTGAGATTAGCGCGTTCAAACAAACAGACAAACTCTTCAGCTTTATAATATTAGTATAGTATAGAATATAGATACTTTATTAATTCAATCGAGTTATTTCACCATATAGGTTTTTTTTAGTTTATCGTGGACCGTGGTAGTGGTAAAGCCAGCTGCAAGAGAAACATGCATTATGTATAGCATTTTATAACGGGCTTCAGAAAATGCAATTTGAAACAAAGTATCAAGTTTAATGCGATTTCAGATTAAAAACATTGAAGTGATAGTCACATCACATCACATCACATCAGCCTATTCCCGTCCACTGCTGAACGTAGGCCTCTCCCAGATCTCGCCACTTTTCCCTTTCTTCTGCATATCGCATCCACCCAATGCCGGCCACCTTCTTTAAGTCGTCAGTCCATCGCGCCGCAGGGCGTCCTACACTACGCTTGCCTGTACGTGGTCTCCATTCGAGTACATGCCGACTCCATCGACCGTCTGTTCTTCTACACACATGGCCAGCCCACCGCCACTTCAACGTGCTTATTTTGCGAGCTATGTCGGTTACTTTGGTTCTTTGTCGAATAACCTCGTTGCGAATTTTATCAGACAAAGAAACTCCTAACATAGCTCGCTCCATAGCCCGCTGCGCAACGTTGAACTTATGGATGAGTCCGCATGTAAGGGTCCACGTTTCGGCTCCGTACGTCATTACAGGTAGGATGCACTGATTAAATGCTCGCGTTTTTAAGCTCTGTGGGATTGCCGACTTAAATATGTAACTAAGCTTGCCAAATGCTGCCCAACCCAAACGAATTCTTCTGCTAGCTTCCACGTCGAAGTTGTGTTTGCCTAGTTGAATGTTTTGGCCAAGATAGATGTAGTTTTGCACAACTTCTAGCACGGATCCACTCACGCTCACGGGTCTCGGGACTACGTGTGCGTTGAACATGACCTTAGTCTTGTCCAAGTTCATCTTGAGACCAACCCGCTGAGAAGAACTGTTCAGATTGTTTAACATTTCATCGAGCTCTTGCACGGATTCTGCTATGATAACTATATCATCTGCAAAGCGCAGATGCGAGATGTATCGGCCGTTAATGTTGATTCCCCGTTCTTTCCAATCGAGTGTCTTGAAGATGTCCTCCAACGCATTTGAAAAAAGCTTTGGCGATATGACATCGCCTTGTCTTACTCCACGTTGCAGTTGAATTGATCTTGTACTCTGTCCTTGTACTTGAACGGTCATCGAAGCGGTTTCATAAATACATCTCAGCACCTCGATATAGCGGTAATCAATTTGGGCTCGCTGCAAAGAGTCCAATACAGCCCAAGTTTCAATGGTATCAAAGGCTTTTTCGTAGTCAACATATGCCAGACAAAGAGGTCGGTTATATTCTTCTGTTTTTTGAATGATTTGTCTCAGTGTGTGTATGTGATCTACGGTACTGAAGCCTTGTCGGAATCCTGCTTGTTCAGGTGGCTGAAATTCGTCAAGCTTACGAGCGACACGATTTGTGATTGCCCTTGAAAACAGCTTGTATACATGGCTTAAGAGGGATATAGGACGGTAGTTTTTCAACGCTGTTATATCACCTTTTTTGAAAAACAATACCGTTACACTCCTACTCCATGTTTCTGGGATTGTGCCGCTGTGGAGGACAGAGTTAAAGAGCTTAGCGAGTTCCTTTATTAGCGGAGATCCTCCAGCTTTAATGAGCTCAGCTGTAACTCCATCTTCCCCAGGAGCCTTATTATTCCTAAGCTGCTCCAGTGCTATCTTGATCTCGTCCACGTCGATATCCGGCAGTTCGTCTGTATAGTGGCGAGTTAGCTTGGCTCTTGGATCAACCGCAGTAGGCATTTCAGACCTTTGTGTTTTCTGTCTATATAAATCGCTATAGTATCTTTCGATTTCTATAAGTATTTCTGGTTTCGAAGAGACTATGTTACCTTCAGATGTTATGAGTTTGGTGATGTGACAATGGGAAGTATATGGCTTAGTGAAGACTTTAGAGCCTTTGTTGTTTTCTATGGCCTCTTTGATGGTTTTTGTATTATGTTGGCGGATGTCATGCCGAATACGTTTTTTCACTTCCTTATTCAGCTCTCGGTATTCTGAGGTATCTTTGTTACCGCATTCTCTCCTCTTGCGCATCAGATCTAGAGTCGCGCCAGAAAGCTTCGATTTATGCTCTTTCCTCGTTGGTCGAAAGTATTTGTGTCCCACCTCACGAATTATCCTTACAAGCTCATTGCTAGTGGTATTAACATCTTCGTCGTTCAATGGCAACGCTTCAAATCTATTTTTTTAGTTCAAGCTGGAACTTTTCAGAAACATCCTGGGTATAAAGTAGCTTCGGACGTAGAGTGGACTTCATCAGGCGCTTACGCTCTAGCTGCACATCAATATTAAGCGTACCTCTTACCATTCTATGGTCACTTCCGGTATTAAACCTACTGATCACAGAGACATCGGTGAATATGTAGCGCTTGTCGGTAAGGATAAAGTCTATCTCGTTCTTTGTCATGCCATCTGGGCTCTGCCATGTCCACTTTCTTTGAGGCTTCTTTTTGAAAAATGAGCTCATACTGTATAGCCTCTGGCGCTCGAGAAAGTTTACAAGCATTTGACCCCTTGCATTTCTACATCCATAGCCGTACGGACCCACTCTTGTTTCACCCCATTCTTGAAGTCCAACCTTAAGTGAACCTGAAGTGATAGTAAGTATATGAAATGATTTACGGACCTTTTCAGTTCATACATAAAACATAGATCTTTATTATGGTTAGGTGAGTTGTAAGAAAGTATATTATTCTTCGGCTAGATTAAAATTAATACCTATGCACAATAAATTAAGCATATTATGTTATATTAATTACTTTTCTACTAACGCAATTTAGCCTTTTTTGTAGATATCCGAAAACCTTACAATAATAATGTATTATGTTAGTAATTTATAATATCGTTTTTCTGTTTAATATCTCGTCTCGTATTCGTTTTTATTATTGTTTATATTTGAAATACCTAACACATTTTTCGCAATACATATAGGTCTTTGTGTACCTAAGTATATCAAGAGTACACCTTTAAAACATTCTGAATGCGGAGCAAAATAAACATTAATCCCTAAAAGGGATACAGTCGTAAAGCGCTAATCCAAATTTTTGTAATTTGAAGACAGCTAAATTAACGGAACAAAGGAAAAAACGTTAATTAAAACTTAATCCAAGTAATTTTTATAATTGCTTTCGCTAATAATGACTCTTATAATTATTCAGAGGGATGTTTTATTACATCTTAAATTTAAATCAGCGAAGGTAATCCGTCAGAGGAAACAAAATGACGGACGCAGGTGCAATTTTAAATGCGCATTTAAAAAGGATTTGATGCAAACTATTTTTGAAAAAGTTAAAATAACATAAACATTATTTAAGTACCTTCACGATTATTCAATTCAACTGAATAATCGTATCTATAGGTATGATTTATAGTACGATGGTGAGAAAAATATGTCTAGAAAATACGCAAAAATACGCAATCAAAAATGCGAATTAAATTTCTGCTTCAATTTTTTACAAAAATATTCAGATAACTTTGTTGTAGTAATCTAATATCTGTAAAATCATCTGAAATAAAAAAAATATAATTACGTACCTGCCTACTTTGTTGGTTTAATTATCTACTTACATAATTAAGTTTTATATAAAATAATTAAACATATACACTAAAGGTTCGATAGTTAGTTCCATGTATTTACACTAGTTTCAATTAAGATAATACAAACAGACAATGTCATTAATTAATAGTTGAAGAAGGGCATTAATTAGGTTTATTATACATATAAAGCCAGAACCTTGCCTCAGGGCACAATACATTAAGGCAGTACGACAATCCTATGTAGGTAATATGAACCAACCTGCATTTAGTAGATAAATTTATTAAATGAGTTTATTAATGAGAATGGATGGATGGATTACAATGAAATTTGGTATGTAGGTAGCTGAAGGCCTAGAATAAGACATTGGCTAACGCGGGCGAAAGCGCGGGCGGAAATCTAGTGCATTCATAAATTAATACATTAATTGTCAATCACTGCATAGCATGAATCAAAGTCGCTATCGCTGTTTGTCCATCCCTATGAACGCCTGTATATCTTTAAAACTAGGCAACAGATTTTGTTTTATTCACTTGATTTAGCTTTCATAATTATAAAATACTTTTAAATTTTGAAAAACTTACCAAAATCTATTTAGCTGAAGCCGCGTCGAACATCCTCTTTATAGTTTAAGTAACCTCCTTTTACAGTAAAAAGCTTGCAATCGTTATAGAACCTTCCTTAGCCAAGTAAACATGATCCTCAAACATGGTTACGTCAAATAGGTAGCCTGAGGCCACAATTACATTAACGGAACATTAGCAAAGGATTTGTTATGCGGTAATATCGCTAAAATGTTTACATAGTAATACGATACTTTGTGGAAATTCAAATATTAATAAGGGGTTTACATGTAAACTAAGCAAAATCCATTGCAAAATCACGTTTTTTTTTTGTCTATTTTTAAACCAGATGGAAATTTCCCGCCTTTTCTTGGTGTTCGGATTTTTTTTATTTCTTTACGTTTCAGCCCGAGTTTCAGCCAGTTTCAGCTGTCAGCATGTTATATTTTTTTTTAGTTTATGCAATGAGCGAAGATTTTAAACAGCGACACCAAATAAAATACAGATATTTATTATGACGCAAACCTTACTCAAACGTACAGTATAATGTTTGTTATTTTTACGTTATAAATTTAATAAAAATAAAGTCCAATGTTACCATAAACACAGAAACTATATGAATAATAGTGACAAACAGAATGAGTATAGACAATGCTCGTCAAATAAATGGCAGCCATCAATCGACACCCGGTGAAATGAAAATGTAATGCGCATCGTCACATTTGCACACTCGATTCAATTTGCACTGCGAGTTATGAAATGATAACATTACTTATTTTATCTATAGGTACTAATATTACAAGGAGGTAACCTTTTTTTTTTCTTTTTGCTATGATATGACACATAAATACACTTAATCTAAAAATGCTTAGAATGCGACATCTTTACTAAATAACACCTAAATATATTTTTAATACTTTAATACGCGGTCAACCGGGCAATGCCAGAATAAACGACTAGTATTTTATAAGGGTGATAGTAATTATTTACCGAATACTTTGTAGATATTTAGCGTGTCTACATAGTATATAATATACTCTAAGGTGTCTACGCTGCTACGTCGCGAGAGTATTTAGTCTATGCTGCTACGTATCGGATGATGATGTTTTCTATTATTCATGATCTAAAACACACATACACAGAATTTTTGTTAAGTTAAAAAAACACGAATGAATCCAAAAAAAATTGAACCTTTATATTAATTAATGTTTCAAGCTAATGTTAAATTCCCAAAAATTCATAACGTAGGTAATGCAATATTTTCACGGAACTTCTTAAGGATCATATTATACAGGTATTATTTAGGCATTGCTATCTCTCTAACGAATGATTAATTATTTTTTCTCTTTTTCCCTCTTTCAAACTGCCGCATCCATAATTGACTTTCGTTTAGCACATCCTCTAACATATTTATGCAAAACAAATAACTCTGCATCCATCAAGTGAATGTATCGCTAAATTATATTATTTGCGCAATAATATTTTACACTCTATCACCCTTTATCTTTTACTCAGCTGCTGTATGTGATATGTTGAAAAGAGTCTTAATAAATAGAAGTGTATTGGAATTGTTCAAATTCAAATTCGAATTTGAATTTGGAATTGTGAATGATATCAAAACGTATTTCTATATATTTTAGTATTATTGAGTTTGAAAATGGAAGTGTATCTATCTCTCTTTTATTTTGTATTAAAGACAATTAAATGTTAAGGTACCACCTACTTGCATCGTCAGAAATAAAATAATAAATGCAGATAAACATTCAAAACCCAAATAATCTTTAAAGAAAAATTTTTTTTCGGTTCATACTTCATTTATTTATTTCAGCCTATCAATTTTCATAATTTTACATTAAGCATCTGAAAACACACATTAGCGGTTTTTTTGTTTCACAAAAGCTTTCTAAATAACATCTTACTTCGCATTTGATAATATCAGAAAGCAGGTATGTAAAAATAACATAAATAATTTATGAGTTGATGACATCAAATGATATATTTGCTTCGCTTGTGCTCCCGACCCGATTGCTTCGTAATCTTTCATACGTGAAAATGTATAGGGGATGCTCGGGAGTAACGAGCTTTTAAAAATATATATTCTCTCTTACTCGTTAGCAAGATTAATAAAATACTGGTTATATTCCAGTTTTCTTCTTGAGGAACATTTTATTTATTTTATGATACATATTATCCTATTACGTATAGGCCACAGATTATATACTAGCTTTAGCTACATAATTATCATACCAATATGAGAAAAACATTTGATACATTGATATCAGACACCGATTAAAGCCGATTAAAGGTTTTTTACCGGAACAAAAAATGAAAATTTTTTGTTGCGGTAAAAAACCGTCGTAACCGAAGCGAAGTCGATACTAGACTGAAAATGAAATCCCGGTATCGTATTAAATTAAAAAAGGAACATTCTGTATAAAGCGATTTTGCTGACAAAAAGCCGGTTGTAGGTATGAAGCGGATCTGTCGCCTCCGGCGTCGCCTAATATGCTAATGCCGGTCCCAAAATATAACTGAAAACGAAGCTGCGTAAACTTACATGACAGGGTTTGAAAATGGAACGTTATGAAAAATTGAGCGGGATTATTCTTGGCTGTATGGAGAAAATCCTTTGCCATTTTATTTTTAAATCTAATTAACATTTTAATTGCGTTCTATTTCAATTTTTTTAATTAATGTAAGCAGTGTTATTATGTGCATGTGTTGTAAAGTTAATTGAATAATTATTGTGCTATCCAGTTATTTTACATTTAACTCAGTTTTACGTGGTTTTACATAGGTAGGTAAATATCATAATATTAGATATTATATCGTCTTAACTTAGTAAATTACCTAGTTAACAGGTATCTAAAGATTTTTACACTTCAAGATTTCATGTTTTAGATATTTGTTTCATTATTTATCGAATACATAACCATTTCTTAATTTTTAACGAATATACCTAAGAGGAAAATAATAAAAAAAACACTTTTATTTTCTCTCATATCTCTATGTAGAATCAATCTGATTCATTATATCGTATAACAATTTTATTTTAAGCCAAAAATATTATTACTCGTGAATCAAATAACAAAAGACTTCCCTATGACTCCCTAATAATATGCGAAAGTAAATAAAAAATAATACGGCCAATTGAGAGAATCGCCGCAAGGCTTTGCTTTATCGGGGCTTTATAAAAATGATTGCGTCGAAAATATCTCCTGTGAGTCCATGGATCTTTTACTTGCTATAATGATAACATATTACCTCTACGCTTTTAAAACGTGGTAGGTATTTAGCCATAAATATAAAGTAATAACATCAAGGTTTTCTTAGTGAAATGGGCAAATAGTAATATAATATTTCTGTGTCCTCTTAGTAAAAGCTTGCTGCGTATAGAAAACTTTAGTTTGATCAACATTTCTGCGATTTTTATCACTATACATAGTATAAAACAAAGTCGCTTTCTCTGTCCCTATGTCCCTTTGTATGCTTAAATCTTTAAAACTACGCAACGGATTTTGATGCGGTTTTTTTTTAATAGATAGAGTGATTCAAGAGCAACGTTTTAGTATATAATTTATTAGGTTTTAGACAAAGCGGGCGAAGCCGCGGGCGGTAAGCTAGTTACAAATAACTTAAATGAATAACCGGTGTTTACTAGGTACTAAACTAGATAATGTATTATTACTATTTACCTATTTACCAATGGTGTACCGTTTTCTTATCTAAAACTCACAACTCATCATGTACACCCATAAGCCCCCACATACAATGCTCGGCAAATTTCCAATTATTCACTTCGTTTTCAAATAAAATAGCAATAAAGAATAAACAAGGAAAATCGCTCATACGATCGTCGTAACGGGGATATAAAATCCACATGAATGCTATCCATCCGATACGTTTGAAAATTTTTAAACTTTACGATCTCAACTTGAATAGGATTTTTATGATTGTTTTAGTGCAGCACCGTTTATACCTGAATTTAAATATTGGTTTAATTGTCTGTGAATAATATTGAATTGATCTAAATTATTGCAAGAGCATAAAAAAACGTTAAGTATATAGATTGGAAAATATTGAAAAATTAAAAAGCTGCTGGCAAGCATAGTACGTACATAGTAACTCAATGCTGGCAAGTAAGGAAAATGAACGTAAAATTTTTTAGTGCACAGAGTAAGTAACTATGTTTTAGTGTTTTCCATGTGTTTTCGAATACATAATCTGCTCATAAATCATTCTAAATCCGCCATTTTTAATTAAACATTTACTGAACAACAACACAAGAATTAATAAAATTGTAAACAAGCGTCAAACTATTGTGCAAACAACGTGATTTATATTCCGTTTCTTTGTACGAAATATTAATATTAAAATTAGTTTTCATTTAAGCGGGGTTAGCCGTGACGGGCGGACGGTTACAGACACTGAAAAATGGCTTACCGCCATGTCTTACCGGCATTTTTCAATCTAGTATGAAAAACGTGGAGAAATAAAAATTTTAAATTATTTCTGTACGATATATTCGTTCTACAAATTAGCTGCACGTTGTACCTAGTTATATTAGACGGAATATTTAGGTAGGTACCTATCGAATATCGTTTAATTTTAGGTCGGTTCGATTTGGTTTCGCGTTATGGTGAGTTTCACGTTATGTTAGGTTATTCGTGAGGAAAAGCTTTTTGTTATGATAGGTATTCGCGTTGTTAGGTTTCGCGGTATGTTAGGTTTTTCGTTAGGAAAGGTTTCTTGTTGTTAGGTATTTCATCAAAGCGTTTGATTTCAAAACATGGAAAGATTAAAAACTAAGTTGTCTTTCTAAGCAACACATTACACACAATTACCAACATTATTCAAGAATATGATCATTAGAGCCTAGAGATCAAATGAACTTACATTTAAAGTTTTTTTTAAGCTATTGCACAGCTTTTATCTCAGACTTTGAGCGCGGCGACCGAATGTAAAAATTCCGTAACGAAAAAACCTAACATCCCCCCTCCAACCGGCACAGCGATGCGATGCTGCAATAGCTTTACCGCGGCAGTCCTCGAGTGTCACACGTATTTTTTATTTCTCTGTTCCATGTGTAACATACTGTTGTTGCTGCTTCTTTCTTCGGTCGAGCTATGTCCACACAGACCGAGCTGCTTCGTGAGGTTGCTCGCTCTATATGAATACACATTAACTATCTTAGATCATTAAGTAATGATCTAAGTTAACTATAGTCGTATCTCAGCAGAGCCATGGCCGTCTTTCTAGCTTAGATAGGTACTAACACAGGGTACTAAATCGTCAAAAAAGACAAACATATTTTAGTCTATGGAAAAACCTGTGGGAAAAACCAAAAGGACAAAGCAAAATCTAGACAAACAGTGATGTTTTGGATGTAACAGTGATGTCACAGTGATGTTGACTTTCACATGCAAGTTCACATGTCATGATATCGAATAAGTTTTGTACTTTTTTTGTATATTTGGTAGACCTAATTAAAATCAGTAATTATCATGACATTTATTTCGTTCCCAGTTTTTCAGATTTCAATAAAACACAAAAACCTTTTAAAATATATCTTTATTCACATACATACTGACATTTTCGCTAACATATAACAAAATTGATCTAAAATATAACTACAGAGACTAAAATAATAATACTAAATAACAAAATAGAAAATAATGTTGAACGTGACTAACCGACATAAATTGTAAAACTGATAAAAAGTGTGTAAATGTTTTGTCGCTCTAACTGATTAATAATAGCCAAGTAAGAAAGAGAGGACATGGTTAAGTACTTACTTTGATGTTATTCCATTCCACATTGTTATTTGTGTATATTTATTTGTTAAAATACAATTATATATTTACTATATAGATAAGATAAAACATAATGTAACTAATACATATAAAAATAGAAATAGAATCGTTTTATTAGCATTCACCACTCTTTCTTACCTATTGTTTAAAATTAAATGGGCGGGAATATTTAAAATGAAAATAATTTTGTGCAACATGCTACAAAAATCATTTAAAATTTATGTTTATTTCCATGCATGAAAACGGAATAATCGATGGTTGTCTTTAAAATAAAAATGAACTGTATAAAACAACGGACGACAAATTTTAAGTAAACAGTCAGCTGTTATCGATGCAATTTGATATTAAAACTTAACTACATATAAGGAATAACGCTATTTACATCTATACATAAATATAAAAATATCTACCTAATATTTACAGTTTATAAAATGGAGGAAATAATGTTATTATTTTATTTTATTATTGTTGCTTGAAACGGGAAGATTATGAAAAATCATCCATTGTAAAAAGACGACCATATTTATCTATACTAATATTATAAAGCTGAAGAGTTTGTTTGTTTGTTTGAACGCGCTAATCTCGGGAACTACTGGTCCGATTTGAAAAATTCTTTCGCTGTTAGATAGCCCATTTTTTGCCAATTGTGCTTATGCTATCCCGGTTGAACCAATGCAACAGATAATTTAAATCCCTATTTTGAAAACTAATTATAAAAATTCCGTTACCTGTTTCTAGATATATCTATTGTTAATTTTAAGTGACCAATTAATATAAGTAAATTAATTACTGTACAAAAATGTACAAATGGTGCAGGACAATTTTTTTCTAATTTAAGCAGTGTTTGGTTTAAATGCCGCTTACTATTAAACTTAAAATAAAAACAGAATCTTTCTGTTATAGATATTTATAGATGTTGGTAGACGGACGATAAAGGTTCATTTCATCAAAAAAAGTATTCACGTACATATATAAATTCATGACTATAAAATCTTTGAATTCGAATTGATAAAAAAATATAGTTTACATAATTGTTGGAATATTATCACGTCTTGAATATCCAATTATTATTCTATTAAGTATCAAATATGTATACAAAACAATAAAACAGAAGAAAAGTAAACATTTATCTACAGTATAGAAATTATACTCGATTAAGTATAAATACTTGCCTCCCAAAAACCGCGTACCTTAATAATAACCAAACCCTATTTATATCAAATATATTTGCATTAATTATATTCGAGATCATTATTATCAACGGGCGGGCGTGGATTGTTTACAACCGCTTCAGGATTCACCGAATGTACAGGAGCCGGATTCATAATTCTGTTTCTAGAAGAATCTGGAAACCGCATGACGTAATCCTGATCTAATCTATCCATTTGCAACCGTCTCTCGGACCATGGAATGGCGCGAAATTCGGAATTCGAAGTCGACGGAACCGCGTGTAGGCGCGGAATGCGTTGCGCCAAATTTCGAATCCTAGAACTTTCTGGATTACGTTCGGGAACAAAGTTCTGGACTGTTCTAGAATCTTGGCGTGTAAACATGTGTTGATATCTCGCTATTTCGCACGGGAGCAATGGCCGCGCGTCCCTGCCTATTCTCTGTATGGATATCTGTTTTGTGTTCTGTGTATCTGTGGTTGGGTGTATTAAGATGCTGTTTTGTTGTACTCGTGTAGGTGATGGGAAGTTTAGTGCGAGGAAATCCGGTAACGGTACGCAGTATACGCCGAGTTCGTCCTGAAATTGAGGAAAGTTGATTTTATTTACACTAAATTCAAGAAAAATCGTAACAACAAGAATAACAAAATTATTATGAAATGACAGACTATAAAAAACCTATTCTTGAACACTCTAATGTAAAAAAATATATTTTAGGTATAAAATGGTGGGACTGTATGAGGCCATTAAAAAGTATTTAATACACAACAAATTAATTTAACAACAAAATTCTTACAAAATTTATATCAAGTCTATTAAAAAATGGGTATAAAATAATTTATTTAAGTAATTAAACTCACACTAGAAGGACTCCTCTCCCCCTCCAGCGGGAAGGCCGGTTTCTTTTCCACCTCTGGCTCCTTTTCCTTTCCCTTATCCTCCTCTAGCGGTATATCTGGTACAACTTGCAAGTCTTCGGGAGGATTTGGCACAGTTATGTAACTCGCTATTATACTCGATAATTGGTCTAACACCTGGAATTTTAGGTATATACTAGATTTCCGCCCGCGGCTTCACCCGCGTTTGCAAAGGAAAACCCGCATAGTTCCCGTTCCCGTGGGATTTCCGGGATAAAAACTATCCTATGTGTTAATCCAAGTTACCCTCTATATGTGTGCTAAATTTCATTGTAATCGGTTCAGTAGTTTTTGCGTGAAAGAGTAACAAACATCCATACAAACTTTCACATTTATAATATTAATAGGATTAGATTGTAGTTCTGTGTAATAATGTGTAGGTAGTTTATTTTTAAAGCATTTTTTTTAATTTTTACTTTAAATTAAAGAGAGATAGAGACTAAGAAAAATATTGACTATTATTATATTATGGTTGTAGTTAAGATTGACACTTTTGTAGCATTTTTTCTCATATTTATGTGTTATTTATTTACTTTTTGGTTTGTATTTTACAAATGTTAATATGTTTGTTCTAATATCAATATTCGTAAAAAATTTACGTAACTCACATAATTTTAGTATTAAATAACTTACCTGATCAGCAACTAGTCTATGTTTAGGATCTTTCACCAAGAGCCTCTGTATTAGAAATACTGTATTATCCGAAACATGTACTGGATTGCCGTCCCTGTAAAAAATTATATTTTTAAATGTATAAAAGAAAGAGTATAAAATATTACAAAATAATTGTTGCAGTAACCTTTGATGGTTTAGCCTTGATAGACCAACAGAGAGACTTTCCCTAATAACTACTTCGCTAATATTAAAATGTTCTATTTAAATTTTGAATTAAAGTAAATTAATAAAAGGTAAGTTATTTCTTTTACTATTTAAATGGCTATTACAATGTAAAGACTGATTATTTAAAAGAATACACACATATTTATAATATTATAAATCAAACTATACAACAAAAAGAGTGTTGTTTCATTTATCAGACCTTATTAAACGTTTTATAATATGCATAACCTTAAATTCTGTTTTGTATAAGTATGTACTCAAAAATTTCTGAACTGATTTTTACAATTATTTCAGTAAGTATCTTTATTATCAGCTATTATGATCGGCCATATTTACTCGCGGGACACGGGTAAAGCTGCAAGAATCGGCTATAATAAACAATGTATATTTAAAACTAGCTGCTCCGCGCGGTTTCACCCCCGTGGCTCCACCCCTGTTGTTCGTAGCGTGATAATATATAGCCTATAACCTTCCTCGATAAATGGGCTATCCAACACCGAAAGAATTTTTCAAATCGGACCAGTAGTTCCCGAGATTAGCGCGTTCAAACAAACAAACAAACAAACTCTTCAGCTTTATAATATTAGTATAGATATCTGAACAGAAATTACAACAACTAGTAACAAAACTCACGGTGGTATATTATAATTAGCGGCTTGTATACGACTAAACAGCTGCGCGAGGCTCGTGTCACAGAACGGGAACTGTCCGTACAGCATTGTGTACAGGACAACCCCAAGCGCCCACATGTCTGACGGCTTGCCAAGGTACGGCTTGCATAGTAATACATCTGGTGATATGTAGGCTGGTGAACCTGTAAGAATTAAATAGGTATTAAGCATGATATTTAGTTTTATAGCTTTCAAATGCTTTATAAATGAAAAATCTTTTAAGAATATAAAAAATTTGAACTCCCGTCTTCCCCCCAGCATGGCAAGGCGGGTTCAAATCCCGTTCTTTAAAATTTCTTATAGATTTTAAAGTAAGTAATTTCTATACAATGAAAGTATGAGGCAAATTTTATAATTTTGTTTGTGAAATTTGTAGGTGATAGGTTCATGTCAATTATTTCAATAACAGAAAATAAAATTGCATTTGAAGAATAATAAGGAAAATGAATCTAAAACTAAACTGATTAAGTAAAATTATTAATTATTCAATAGTAAAAAAAAATATTAACTTTTGAAGTATTTACCTCTTTGATCCTTCAATAAATCTCTATCGCTGCCTAGATGTGTCCCCAGGCAGAAATTAGTTAACACAACCCTTCCAGTCCTTTGGTTTAACACTATGTTGCCTAATTTAAGATCCCTGTGTACTATATTTCTCTGAAAAAATATTTATTTTGTCAGATTTAGTTAATATTGAATTTTGAAAATGAAATGAAAGGAAATGAAATGAAACAAAATGAAATAAAATGAAATTAAATGCAATGAAACAAAATGAAATGAAATATAACGAAACAAATTGAAACAAAACGAAATGAAATTAACTGTTATTCTCATTTCATCTTTAAAACATTACTGAAAAATAAAGAGACTTTGAATGGAAATATTAATCTTTAACCAACAAGGAAAACTTAACTTTCTTAAATACACAGGCAGTCCTTTAAAGAAAGTACAAATATTGGCAAATAATGACTTGCCCTTGTAATAATAACCTTCTGTATAATTTCAAATTTGTTGCAACAGAACAACAATTGGGTAACATAGCAAATTTTGATTGCAGTATTATTAGTAATTTTTAAGGCCGGTTGCAGAGCTTCACCGACCATCAGTGCGTACGTCAATCGCGCTTGTCATATCTATGGAAATTCATAAAACCGTTCATAGCTAGACCGACCATACGCACGCGTATTTCCATACATATGACAAGCGCGACTGACGTACGCACTGATGGTCGGTGAAGCTCTGCAACCGGCCTAAAGCCCTGGGCTTTAAAAATTATGTATCTACCAGAATTTTATGAACAAAGAAATGTGAGCAATTTAAAACTGTAGTTAACGCTTTATAGTTTATACTAGCTGTACTCCATGGTTTCATCCGCATTGCTCCGGTCATGTTGGTCATAGGGTGATGATATATTATAGCCTTTCACGATAAATGGGCTATCTAACACCGAAAATTTTTCCAATCAGACCAGTACTTCCTGATAATAGCGTGTTCAAACAAACAAACAAATTCTTCAGCTTTATAATAGTTATTAAGTATAAATAATATACAAGCGACTTGCACCAGTATACAGTATACTTAACCTAATAATATTGTAAAATAATGTATAATAAATACCTAGATAATAGTAAATACAAACCTTATGTAAATTAGCAACTACCCTCACTATATCATAGAATATCAAAATGGCCTCTTTTTCAGGTACTTTCTTTACTTTAGTTACATATTGCTGCAAGTTTATCAACTCGCTACCTTTTTCACTAAATTGGTGTGCACTAACACAGTCTAAAACTAGAAATAGTCTTTGTCTAACTCTGCCGGTATATATAAAACCTGGACCGTTGGGATTTGGGGCCTCTTCTAGAGCATGATCCTGAAAGTAAAGGAAATATTATATAAATATTAATATTATATTCTTATCATAAACAAATTTGATGAACATTTTATGTGGGTAATGTTTATTTATGATTATTAATGCAAGTTAACTTTTTTTATTTTCTCTTTTTCATCATAATATAATCATCATCTCATATTATCTTCATAATAATTATAAACATTGATGCAAAATGTGTATACTGTATGAACTATCAATGTGTAGAGATGCCTTAAATGCATAAGATTTTATATGCACATGCTACTTTTAGGCAAAGAAGGTTAAAGTAAATAAATATTATATAATAGAAGATGGAAAGCAAAATATTAAAGAAACAGATATATCATAATATAACCATGATGTGTTTGATTGAGTCCCCAGAAATTAATCATTATTCCCTTCAAGCTAGTCTTCAAGCATTTTCAATATATCACACAAACACAAAAATAGGTAAATTAGGTATTAATCTCAATTTTGGTTATTATCTATCATAATGGATAGCTCAATTAAGCAATAATGACGACATTTACATATGGATATTAGTCATAATGATTTCCGAGTAATTATTAATTATATTGACATGAATCACTTACCTTAAACAACCCGTGATGGTGTACAACACCATCTTGATCTTCTAACAAGGATAGCAAAGAGTATTCAGTATGTAATAGCATTTTCCCTTGCCTATCATCCTGTGTTTCAGGTTGGCCCTCATTTTTTAATGTTAGTATTTTGATCTGATAGAAATCATCAGTTTTCTCTTTACGAGCTAAACATTGAACTATACTTTTAACAGGGCTAGGCCCTAACTTGGGACCAAGTAAATAGGGACCAGCTTTTCGCACAAGTTTATCTGGGACAGGAGTGCCAGGTGGTGGGACATCGCTTTTGTTATACAACACTTTAAGTTTACGAGGTGAATTCGGCGACAATTTCTTTGAATTTTTGAGCATAGAACTTGACGTGGAATTTGCATAGGCTGACAATCTTGCAATCTTCGGGCTGGGTTGGAGTAACAAAGGTCGTGATCTCTTTCCATGGCTAAGACTACTCGTACTTTCAGGTTTTTCTTGATCCATAACTATAGAAGATTGTAACGGTCACTATATTTCACTATTTAAAATTGAGCATCAGACTTATAATATTATTGTAATTAAGTTTAGTGTTATTCTAAAATTCGTTAGGTCATACAGCTGTAAAATTTCACTGCTTTGCTTTTATTTACTTGGTCAAATGTTCATTGCAGTGTTACCTGCTCAGTGCTCCTATACTATATTACTTGCTCCTTGCTCTGTGCAGTGCTCTTGAATTTTGAAACAATTATTCAATTTTATTTTTCCGTGATCTATAAAAAATATTAATGTACATCTTTCTATGATTTTCAATAAATCACCACACGTAGATTTTAACTAAAATTGTATAATTTACGAAATAATCTTCAATTTGCACATTCAATTTAAATCGCGGTATGCAGATACTGAGCCAACTGGAACTGGCAGATTATCAAAGTTAAAAAAAATCTACAACTTGAATAGAATTTATTTAATAAAATTAAGATTGTTATCGTTGATTATGATTATTATCCCATATTATTATCATTATCTTCTCTTTACTGCATTAAAAAGCATTTTTAAAACATGCATAAATTAATGGTGAATTATAGGAAAATTGGTACATATTGTCTGGCAACATAAAGACAGATAAGAAATAACTATGCACGAAGATAATATTATATAGACTTCAACAATAATCACAGAATTTAAATGAAAGAGTAATTTATGAACAATTATTTTCTTGATTATAATATGTAATTTGAATAACTTATATTGGGATAACTATTTGTGTTAGTATTTATTTCACAATATTTCGTGATTTGTGTGCAAGACTCATTAGATGGAGACGGTGACGGACAGATAAGATTGACAGATATTTTTAACCATGTTTTTACTGAGAATTGAGTAGATCTTCTCGATTTTATGTGACATAATTATTATTTAGTATTGCAAAGTACTTATTTTAAACATAAATAAACTGTATATAAAAATCGAATCGAAACAGTATGTGGAAAGGTCTTAGATTAACGCAATCGCAACTATCGAAGCTCCATTTTAAAGGAAATAAACTACAATCATTAGGAGTTCCAGCGTTAGATTCTGTGTTAAACCAATGGTATGAATTCTGTAAGAAACCCCCTAAGGGGTTCGAAAAGTATTTTCAACCAGGAACTAGTAAAAAACACGAAAAGAAACCGGAAAAAGATGACGCTCCTCCACCGTCGAAATCTTCACCACCACCGTCAAAACCGAGCTCGTCTCCAGAAAAATGGAATATTAATATGTTTTCCAATGCCCCTGGAGGAAGGGGATCTGGCCGTGGAGGTTACGATGGACAAGATCGAGAAAAATGGATGATGTTTGGTGCCATGGGTGTTGTTGCCCTAATTGCCTCAATTGCATATTTCGAACTTAAGTACAGAGAAATAAGTTGGCGAGACTTCGTCAACATGTATCTAAAAAAAGGCATTGTTGAGAAGTTAGAGGTGATAAACAAGAAATGGGTTCGTGTAAGATTACAGCCGGGTACATTTGAAGGAAAAGTTATCTGGTTTGCTATTGGCAGTGTGGACTCATTCGAGAGAAATCTAGAGAATGCGCAAATAGAAATGAATGTTGAACCACAGAATTTCCTGCCAGTTATTTATAGAACTGAGGTGGAGGCTTCCAGTCTGACAGGAATATTACCAACATTGTTAATAATTGGATTCTTAATTTATATGATGAGAAGGTCTGCTGATATGATGGGAAGAGGCGGTCGCAAAGGTGGTGGACTTTTTGGTGGTGTGATGGAATCAACAGCAAAATTGATCAACCCATCAGACATTGGTGTTAAGTTCCAGGATGTAGCCGGTTGTGAAGAAGCTAAGATCGAAATTATGGAGTTTGTAAACTTCTTGAAGAACCCCCAACAATACATTGACTTGGGAGCTAAAATACCCAAGGGAGCTTTGCTCACTGGACCACCGGGTACTGGTAAAACTTTACTTGCCAAAGCTACAGCTGGAGAGGCCAATGTTCCTTTTTTAACTGTATCTGGTTCAGAATTCTTAGAGATGTTTGTTGGTGTCGGTCCATCTAGAGTGAGAGACATGTTTTCAATGGCTCGTAAGCATGCCCCATGCATTTTGTTCATTGATGAAATTGATGCTGTCGGTAGGAAGAGGGGTGGACGAAGCTTTGGTGGACATTCAGAGCAAGAGAACACACTAAATCAATTGCTGGTAGAGATGGATGGTTTTAACACAACAACAAATGTTGTTGTGCTAGCTGCAACCAACAGAGTTGATATTTTGGATAAAGCTCTGTTGAGACCTGGTCGTTTTGACCGTCAGATATTTGTACCAGCTCCAGATATTAAGGGCAGGGCTTCCATTTTCAAGGTGCATTTAACTCCACTCAAAACTACACTCAATAAAGAGAATCTAGCCAGAAAAATGGCTGCTTTAACACCAGGTATGTCATATGAATATTCAATTAAATATCTATAATATTGGTTATTTCTGTTTTCATGGTTCAAATTTTGTTTGTAAATATTTATATTCTTTCTACATTTAGTAACACATTTTGAAGACCTGAAGAAGCAAAGCAACTAATTAGATAAATAATATTAGGTATATTAAACTTATTCAATGTTCTCTCATTACAAACTTTTCATAAACTTTTTCGAATTTAACAGTAAATTGTAATATTGTATAGCCTATAGTTTGGTATGCAATACTATGTACTTTAATGTTTTCTTTTAATATTTCAGGTTTCACTGGAGCAGATATTGCCAATGTATGCAATGAAGCAGCACTCATTGCAGCTAGGGAGTTGTCAACTGACATAAGCATGAAAAACTTTGAACAAGCCATAGAGAGAGTAGTAGCTGGTATGGAGAAAAAATCTAATGTTCTACAACCAGAAGAGCGAAAGATTGTAGCGTATCATGAAGCTGGTCATGCTGTAGCTGGCTGGTTCCTAGAACATGCAGACCCCCTTCTCAAAGTATCTATCATACCTCGTGGAAAGGGTCTTGGATATGCACAATATCTACCAAAAGAACAATATCTATACAGTAAGGAACAATTATTTGACAGAATGTGCATGACCCTTGGTGGAAGAGTGAGTGAGGAAATATTCTTTGGTAGAATTACAACCGGTGCACAGGATGATTTGAAGAAAATTACTCAGAGTGCATACGCTCAAATTGTTCACTATGGTATGAATGCTAAAGTGGGTAATGTTTCCTTTGAAATGCCACAACCTGGAGAAATGGTTATTGACAAACCATACTCTGAAAAAACAGCTGAATTAATCGACTCTGAAGTGAGAGATTTAATCAACTCAGCACATAAACGCACAACAGACTTGTTAGTTGAACATAAGACAAACATTGAGAAGGTTGCAGAACGCTTACTGAAGCAAGAGATTCTGAGCAGGGATGATATGATTGAATTACTGGGTCCCAGACCATTCCCTGAAAAGAGTACTTATGAAGAATTTGTGGAGGGAACTGGTTCATTAGATGAAGATACAACTTTACCAGAGGGCTTGAAGGATTGGAATAAGGAAAAGCAACCAACTATTCCCCCACCAGAAAGTATACCTCCTGCCAGTAAAAATTAACTTTATTTATGTAGTTGATTGTTGAGTTTTTAGTGAGTTTATGTGTAATAAATACAATTACCTATAAGACATAAGGCTTTTTGTTTTTGTTGACAAAATGTAAGAATCTGGTACATTGAAATCGGCCAAAGCAGTTTTTTACTCATTCACCTATAGTTGCGCCGTTAAAAAATTTAAAAACTTATTCAATATTGGCTTTGATTGTATAGATAGTTGCATTTTACGTATTGTATGAGCTTGTTTTAATAAATAAATTGCAGTATGTAAATAACTTTGGTAGTTTTCTTGTATGTGAAAGGTCAAAATAATGTACGACAATTTTGAGTACCAATATATTATTTAATTGGCCACTGGCTGAAATCAAAAATTTTACATTTAACCTCTCCTCCACGTTTAATGAATTTAGGACAAGCACCGTCACGCCATCTTTAGTGATCAATAGATGTCGCGGAGAGCGAGAGGCTATGCGAGATTGTGCTAGCCCTGTACATAGATCCGAAGGAACAACATTAACAAAAAAAAAAAACAGGGTTATATTAAAATTATAATATGAAAATATTCAAATATAGGCTGAAAATACATTCAGCCTTCTTTCTGTTTATTTAAATATTCACTACATTACTTTATACATCACCAATTTCTTAAGTAAATTCAGCTTTTGTACAATATAAAAAGAATCTTATATTAAATCTATGTTTACATGCGTAATGTGTACAACACGCCCGCACTCTCATTAAACTTGATCTAACCGAGCGAACGAGAATTAAAGAAATTAACAAAAATAATTAAAATTATGGTAATTATTACAAGTACCTACACTATATTCATGTTCAACATTTTATGTCAATATTCAATTATTATCTATTCTTAAACTAGCCTATGATATTATTAACATTATAAATGATGAAAACGTATCTGCATGATATCATTCAACAATAATCCATTAACAATCGCAATCCATTTACTCGCGTCTATAAAACGGAAAATTAAAACTAATCTCAGTAACAACGAAAGTCTGTATCAATGACAGTCTCTGACTTTTTCCCCTTTTGGTTTTCGGCCCCGTTTCTTGCCCGAGGTGACGCCAGCTAGAACCATCGCGGTTCGTTTGGCGAGACATGACTTGCAGAACCAATCTTCCGTCGCTCCGGGTTCCTCCGTAATACCTACACATATCCAATGATACCACCCGTCGCAACCGTCACAACCGATCATGGGGGAACCGTTGTCGGGTCGACCACACGCCGGACAGACCCAAATTTTGTTCCCGTGTTCGTCAACATAATATGGCGTGGGTAATGTTCCACTAGGTTTTTCCGCAACAGGCGTAGCCGGCGCCGTCGGAACATCATCGATTACAGAAGCTGCTTCATCATCTAAGCTGTCCCCGTGCCCTTTTTTCGATAAAGGTTTTATTAATATCCTTCTGTACTTCGATTGACTTGACGGCGGACGATTCTTTCGTTGTGGAGAGCCTGGCGGCGACGATGAAGCTTGCGCTTCTTGTGGTTCTGCTACATGATTATGCTTCGAATGTTTCTGTTTTGGTGGTCGAGTTACCAACGCTGATATTTGCGCTAACTCAGGTGATCTACTATTTTCCCTAGATAGCGGCTCTTCTTTAACTGGCGATTCTTCTTCTCTTTTAACTGGTTTTATATTTAACTTAAATGTTTCAGGTGAACTAGGTGGCATAGGTGAATTTGAATTAGATGATCCCAATTTTAATGTTAGTTTAGGTACTAAACCATCAGCTAATTTTTCTTTTTTCTTCTCCTTCTTCTCTTTCTTAATTCTATCTTTGATTTCTTGCCTTTCTTCTTTTTCTTTTTTCTTTTCAGACTTATCTTTATTTTTATCTTTTTTGTCTTTCTTCTTTTTGATCTTAATACCATCCTTATCTCTCTTTTCCTTTTTATGTGATTTATCTTTTTTCCTCTCTGAGCTATCAATATCATCTTTGGGACCTTCAGGGGTTGACATTTTAACACGTGTAGCTTCGACATTGGGTGTTGGTTCAGTATGATGGACTGGTGCAGGTGGTTCAGGGGTAGGTAATCGTACCGGTGGTGGAGCGGGAGGTTCTCTCGGCACCTCTTGTCGAACTGGTTCTGACTTTGGTGGATTTAACTCTATTGTTATGTCTGGCTGTACAGGTGGCATTTTGTATAGATTTGCTTTGTGTTCTTTACTTGATTTAGATTTTTGTTTTTGTAGAATATTTGGAATGGTTGGAGATTTGTGCTTGTCATGTCGATCTTTTTCACGGCTTGTTCCCGGCGATTTATGCATCATTCTATCGTCATCATTATCTACTGGTATAACCTCTAAACTTGGGCGTCTAAACATTGAAGGAAGTTTTACTGCAGATGTTCTTGATGAATGTGAAAAGTTGCCTAGTGGCATTAGATGGTTGGGTAAACCAGGTATAAAACTAGGACCAGGTATAAGACCTGGCCCTGCTCCTAAAGCAAATGGATTGTTTAACATGTTTGGTGAAGGGAGTCCCCTTAATGCTGGATTGTTTGCTAAGCCAGCTAAGAAATCACCTCCTGGCATAAGACCTGAATTAGGTATTAAGCCTGGACCTGGCATCAAACCTCTACCAGGTGGCATTGAGTGAAAGAATGGAAAACCTGGTGGCATCTGAGGAAGTTTTGATTCATTCTTTGGTCTTCCAGTTTTAGGAGATTTTTCATTAGGAAATTTCATTTTCTTCTTGTCAGCCATTTGCACCATTTCATAAGCTAATTGTTGTTGCTGTTTCTTAAGTTTTGCTTCCAGCTTTGCAGCCTTATCTTTTTTATCTTTATGTTTCTTTTCTCTCTTTACTTTTGGACTCTCACTAGGTACATCTTTGGGGAGTGATTGTTGAAGTGCTTTGTTAATTGTGAGCCCAGATGGTTTCGGATCATATAACAATGGTCTTGACTGAGGCATTGGTAAATTATCCATGGAATCATCATCAATACTAATAACTTCATGGGCTCGTATATCAATTTCTTTAGATAAATCTACTGGACTACTATTATTGTTGTTCACAATGTTTTCATCAGACTTCAATCTACTATTTTCATGTGCAGAATTCTGCAACCTTGAGATCACACTTTCAGACTGTAATTTTTCTGATACAACCTCAGAAGAACTCTTATCTTCCTTAGATTTGTTCGATATTCTTTTAAATATATTAATTTTTGATCTATCAGGCTGTGAAGCCAATTTCTCTTCTTCGTCAATAACCTCCTTTTTAATTTCTACATCTGATATATGTGAATTTGTTGCATGTTTATTTACAGGTAAAGAATTAGAAACAAGTGGAGATTTAGAAATAGGTATTTTCCTGGGAACAGGTATTGCTTCTTCCCCGGGAATGAAATTAATTCGAGAAACAGATGGAGTTGGAAGGGTTTCAACAGGTTCTTGTTTAATTACTGGTCTCAATGGTTCAGGAACTAGTGGCGGTACCAAAGGTGTTGGTGGCGGCAAAATTGTTGGTTTAGCTTGAGGTGGTAATACCTTAGGCGCTGGCATTGTCACATGATTATGATGTGTCGGATGTACATCTTTATTTTTCTGTGTAAGATGTCCAGGTGGAAACCTGTCCAATTTACTACTATCCCTAGATTTACTACTTTCACCTTTATGACTTTTATCTTTTCTTTTACTTTTCATAATTTTACCATTCAATAACTTATTTTTCTTAGATTTCTTATCGGATTTATCTACCAATGGTGGTTTCATTGCATTTGAATGATGTGAATTAGCTTTATGTTTCTCATGATGTCTCTCTGAAACAAATGTGGGTGGTCTAGCTTCAGGTAATTTACCTTCCCGTGCTGGAGACAAGAAACCTGACATAGTCATCATGACACTGCTGATTTCTCTTGTTCTTTCCTCCTCATCCAACCGTAATCTAGGCCTCTTACTGTTCGGCAATGACACTGGATCATTGGGTCTTTTAAATATATCTTTAGGTTTTTCTGGACTGTCTGTAACTGATATTTCCGGGCTTGCACATGAAGGATTATTATCAATACTATCAATACCATTCTGACAGATCTCCACAGTTCCTGCAACAACAGGTGTATCCCTTTCCTTTTCAGGGTACATCGGAGGCAAGTGCTCATGCACATGCATTGGCCTTGTGACAACTTCATGACTACCAGGTTTAAGAAAGTTCAAGTTTGATTCTTTTGGTTTGGGAAACTTTTCTGTTTTGACAGGAGGTGGTACTGGGGGAACACAGCGAGTGTACTCTGCCAATTCTGGCAGCTGTACATGTAAATCACGAAACACTAATCCTAAATCGTGTAAATTTGGTTCAGTCCTGTTAAACTCCTCGGC